>ML248583.1:0-156775 GCA_005239495.1 Nicotiana undulata | reverse complement strand
CTGAGTGACTGTGAGGTTATGCACGAGGGGACATGCCGTGCCTTTCCTGTTCATTATATGTTTGTGAAGCTATTTTTCTGCCTTGTCTTTACATTTAGTTTATTACCTTGTACTGCTGTGCTAGCACACTGTTACCCTATCTCCCCAGCATGTTCTCCCCGTATCTGTCTTACTTTCTTATTTTTGTTGCCATTTTTCCTGCTATTATATAAAATTGCACAGGTACATATGTTGTGTTGGTCCTAGCCTCGTCACTACTTCGCCGAGGTTAGGCTCGACACTTACTCAGTACATGGGGTCGGTTGTACTGATGCTACACCTGCACTTCTTTATGTTGTGCAGACTACGCAGCCGGACCCGGTGATCACTGACGGTCGGAGCATCTCTTCAGTTCACACAGGAGACATCGAGGTAGACCCGCAGACGTTCGTGGGCCTTGACGTCACCTTCTACTTTCCACTTTCATCTCTGTCTTACTTTGTATTTCAAAGACAGTCTTATGTACTTATTTCAGACCTTTTGTTTGTTGTAATCTCTTAGATAGTCCGTGGGTATGTGACACCAGTTCTGGGATTTGTTTATGGGTTTCATTTCGGAAGTGCTATGTTGTATTTTGGTTATTTTGTTAAACTTCATGTGGTGGGCCATCGAAGCCTTAGTTATCTTGTTCGTATTTGTCGTTAATGAGTTTTATTCAGTTCAAACGTTGGCTTGTCTAGCGGGTTCAACGTTAGATGCAGTCATGGCCCGAAGGTGGGATTTCGGGTCGTGACATCCCCCTCCATCTCATTTCCTTCGAGACGGTTCCTCTCTCATCTCTCTATCTCTCTATCTCTCTATGACTCTCTTGAAGTCTCTTGACTTCGTCTTCTCCGATGTCTTCAAGTCGACTTCTCCAGTGGATTCTCACTAGAACCCTGATTCCCTATCATCTCTTGTCCACCTGCTTTCCTCTCACCTATTCAGCAACCTCTTAAGCTCTTTAGAGGAGCCTGGAGCGGTTCACTCACCTTCCTTTGGGTCTCTTGCCATTTTCGGCCGTCCCCGACTATTTTAGTAAGCTTGCAGTCTCTCCGGTCTAAACTATGCCGTTCATGAGGTTTGCCCTCTTTTCTGGGTTCCACGAAACCCTAATCTCCTATATTTTGGTTTTTATTTTAAGATCCATTTTACATTTACAATATTATGAAGTTTCTCTATTGTTCTCTCCGGAAAATCTTGTTTTTTAACAACTTCAAAATTAGGGTTTCTTAACCCTGTTTTCAAAACAGGTCTTCTTTTGATATTTAGCCGTCTCTACTGTGTTTAAACGAGTATCTCATGATTTCTTGTTGCCTTGACTGTTATGCTAAAACACTAAACTTCTAGGTTGATCTTTATTATGTGTGCTTGTTTCTTACAAGACTATTTGTGTGTTCTTTGTGACTCTTGCTTTAATTCATTGTTCTGACTTTTAATTTTTTGTTGTTCTACGAGTGTTGCTCCATGTTGATCAATGACTGTTGTTTAAATGTCTAATAAGTTCGACCATTTGCCTTATTGATTATTCACCTAATGATTTGTACTTATTCTTGTGTAAAAATCACATGCTTGTGATGTTTTCCTTAAATACATGATCTTGTGTATTCCTTTTGTAATTCTGTATCATTTTGAATCCCTTCCATGTTTATATGATGATTTCCTTAACTATTTCGGATTCCCTGTGATTTTAATTGAATCCGAGATCCTCTTAATTGTTTTTTCAAACTGATACCCTGTTTTATTTTTATGAATGTATTAGTTCAGCTTTCTTTAATTACACACTATGTATTTGGCTTTATTTATGCACTATGTGGTTTCTTTGCCCTAACCTAACAGAATCAGCCTTAATTAGACTGATTTATTTTCCTTATTTTTGCCTCTACTATACCGTTTGAACTAGACTCCTTAATTAAAGGAGTCCAGTTATCTTTATTGGTCTTGATTGATTGTTACTTCCATAATTTGCCCATGAACTACTCGTTTTTCAAACTATATAAACATATGTTTTCCCTCTTTGCAAACACACAGAGATACACACTCTTGACCGATACTTACACTAATTTCACACACAAAACACTGAGTACATTGCTCTGAACTTTCTGTGTTTTTCATACACATATCTTCTTGCTCTTTACATCTATTACTGACTACTCGGTCGGCTTAAAGCTAAGACTGAGTAATCTCTCATTCTACATACTACTGTCCTACTGCTGCTCTCTCATTCTGCACACTATTGTCCTCTGCTGCTCTGTTATTCTGCATATTGCTGTTGCTGCTCTATCTCTTTGCATTTTACTATTCCTTACTATTCGACTGGTATGTCTCTAAGTTAGTTTTGTAGTATCTCTATACGATATGCTCCAGTTCTTGTTTGTTTACTTACTATTCCTTATGTGTTTTATCCTGTGGTTCTACTGTCTACCATGTAATTAGCTTAACCCCATCATATCTTTCCCCTTTTTTTAAGTCTGAATATGTATCCTGCTTCCATGTGTTTCCCTGTAATTGTGTCTGCATACTACTATCTATCTCTTTCTCTTAGTCTGATATGCCTCTTGTTCATTCATTGACTCTGGCATGCTCATTTGTTTATAGGTTAATGTTTCTTACCTTGACTTGACTATTGTTATATGCTTTCATTCATGTCTAACTCCCCAGGTTTTGAACTTGCCTCTATTAACACTTGAATGCTATACAATCTTGCCTCTGCTAATCTATGATGTTTTGTGACAATTGTGTGACAACTATATGACTACTATGTGATAACTATAAGAACCTGTAACGTGGATCTAATGCTGATAACAAAGTCATTTGTCCCCAACTCCTTGACCCCTGTTGTGTGTGCTCTTTCATGAGTTCCCTATACTGGTTTTGATTGTATTGCTTCTCTCTTTGATAAACTGTTTTTCTCACAAAATCCTTTATTACTTTTGCTAAAGTTATATTCAAAGTACTGTTGTTTCAGACTACTCTTTTAAAACTAAAAAAAAAATCCTTTTTTAAACTCCAAGCACTTCCCACTACTCTTAGACTTTAGGTTCAGCCCCCTTCGTGTGAGCATTGCCTTGGGGACCTTGAGTACCCATTGAACTTTGACACACAAGGCTGGCACTCTACACTGCACTTACTCATCCTTGGCCAGGGTACCTGGGTGTGAACCACTGTCCAGGATCTTCTGAGGTCCTTAGAGTCTATGACACACTTGGGTTGAGGATCATGGCATATGGCAAGTGGATCTAGTACTTGGGCCTACTGTTAGGCTCTCTATAGTATAGCTTCTTGATTTTCTTATTCAGTTGTGTAATTTATGCTATGCCGGTCTGTAATAATTATTTGTAAACTAACTTCGGGGCTGGATAGTGAAAAGGCTGGGATTATGCATGTTTAGTATAAATCCGGGTAGAAAACATGTTTAGGATTTATTTCACCTATGTGCGCAATAGAAATCATGTTTAGGACATATTTTCCATGCACTAGTAAATCATGTTTTAGGTTTCTTTACTTCAGCATCTCATCACACTCATGATCACTGAGCAAATCATGTTAACTACCAGTAATAGGTTGTTACAATTACTGTCCCGCTTAGAAATCCTGTTCTAATTAAATAACTATAAGAAATGGTTGCCACAATGATACTGCCTCTGCATATACATAACGGTTGCATATAGAAATCATGTTTTAGTTCGTAATAATAATCAATTATCAATATTTGCATTAGATATCATGTTATCTTAGGAATTTACTCTCAGCGTGCCTATGTTCAAGCACTGTACTAAGCATACCGCTAAGAACATTTAGAATTCACGAGAATAAGATCAGCAACTTGAATCACATTTCTGTATGTTTTGGTTAATAAGTAAAATATCGTTGAAATAATGATTTTTGATTTCTGCAAATGTTTGTGTATTCAGTAAAGCATGTTTAGGTCTGCCTACATTTTGCGTGCATTTTAGATACCATGCCTATAGGACTTGCATCCATCATACTCACATAATCACCTGTTCACTAGAGCTAAACCTAAGGAAGTGGATTATATATGTCTATTAAAATAGTATCTAGAACATTTCAGATGCCTGGGCCAACTCTAGGACCCCAATATAAATCAGAAACTCTTTGCACATCGCTTGTTAACTACAGTGGTCTAAAAATTGCCATATACTTGTTCTGCAACTCTTTAATCCTGTTGTCTTAATGCTGTATCCAAACCTGAAATCCTGCCTTAAGTTCTGAAACTCGAGACTCCTTTATGTTCTTGAGTCGTGCTATTTAGGTGTACAACTTGTAGAGGGATTTATGAGCCCATATTTTATTTTGTATGCTTCATTTATATGTAGTCCTAACTGTTATTGTATGTCTCTTAGAGTTTATCCTTTAAACCTAGGGGTCATCCTAGTACTCGCCTTGTAGGAATAGTAGTCCTAAACACCCTCCAGGACTGATAGGATGGGACGGGTAATAGCACGCAATAAGCATTCGTGACCAACACACGCGCTTTAAATAACCTTTACGGGGTGGGAAGGGTAGAATACATATATGATGACCGGTGCGCTATTACCACGTTTAGCCCCTCTTCAAGGAGTGACATACCAGGTATTGCATTGATGTGATCCGTATTACTTTAAACCTAGGACAGTTTCTTTTCAAATGTTATTCTCTAAACCTTTAAATATTTTCAAACCTGTTTGAAATCCCCTCTTATATGAACCTTGCTTGCTACTTGTTCATCGTCCAAATTCACAAAATTTCTTGGCTGGGACCCACAGTTGTGGATCTTGAGGGGTGCCTAACACCTTCCCCTTGGGATAATTTCAAGCCCTTACCCGATCTCTGTAATGCAAACTAGTTTATGAGTTATCAACTCTAGGTGCCAAAACACACCATAAAACCGTTAGGTGGCGACTCTTCCTTAAACCTTTTTCCTTTAAGGAGTTATCCAGAACGTTATAAACCCGATCTCTTCGTACCTAACCCGTGCGATAAAAAAGGGGGCGCGACAAGGTACGCAATTCCCTGTATATTATGTGAGTCGGACCCTGGAAGATGCCGAAATCATATATCCCATTTTGGAAATATTATTCATTGCGAAAATCAGCGCGTCTCGAATATTAAAACCTTATTTTAAATGCCATCGCATTTTAGTCTTAACGATGTACCCCCTTCGTAACATATTGCATAAACCCGAGTTGTCGATTGGCCAATTGGGCCATCGAACTCGGTGGGTATGATATCGAATATCAGCACCGAACGGCTATCAAATCCTAGATTTTGGCAAATTTCGTAGCCGACTTCACGCTCTCCCTGGGTGCCTGAAGTAGAAAAGGAACTACTATTGAAAATAGGTACATCTTCCGGGGTATGGACCATGTTTACTGACGGTGCCTCCAACGTGAAAGGGTTTGGGCTCGGCATAGTTCTAAAGCCGCCTACGGGCGGCATGATCAGACAATCTATAAAAACTGCAAAATTGACTAACAATGAAGCCGAGTATGAGGCTATGAATGCAGGTCTGGAATTGGCCAAAAGCCTCAGAGCCGAATTCATCGAGGCCAAATGTGATTCTCTTCTAGTGGTTAACCAGGTTAATGGGATCTTCAAGGTACGAGAAGACAGAATGCAGAGGTACCTTGACAAAACTCTAGTCACGCTGCACCACTTCAAGGAATGGACCTTAAACCACGTATCTCGAGAGAAGAATAGCGAGGTCAACGCCCTCGCAAATCAGGGGCGTCCATCGAAGAAAATGATATAATCTATGGAGCTGTTGTCCAGTTAACCAAATCAGTGATCGAAGAAGGCCAGGCTGAGATCAACTCCACCAGCCTGACATGGGATTGGAGGAACAAATACATCGCCCGCAGATCCGAAAGAATCATGGGCCTTACAGACCAAGGCAATCCGATTCTCGCTCGACGAAAACAACATCCTATACAGGAGGACCTTCGGCGGGCCCGAGTGACACGGAATATGTGCTTCGAGAAATCCATGAAGGTACCTGTGGGAACCACTTTGGCGCTAACTCCTTAGTCTGAAAAGTGATCAGATTAGGTTATTACTGGGACAACATGGAAAAAGACACCGGGGAATTCGTTCGAAAATGCGACAAATGTCAAAGGTTTCGCGCCCATGATCCACCAGCCCGACGAACAATTGCATTCAGTCCTGTCACCGTGGTCGTTCATTAAATGGGGGATGGACATCGTCCGACCACTACCAACGGTACTAGGTAAAGCTAGATTTATTCTGTTTATCACTGACTATTTCTCGAAATGGTTGGAAGCACAGGACTTCGAGAAGATAAGAGAAAAAGAAGTCATTAACTTCATATGGGACCATATCCTATGACGATTCGGGATCCCCTCCGAGATAACATGCGATAATGGAAAGTAGTTTATCGGGGGCAAAGTAACAAATTTCCTCGAGGATCATAAAATCAACAGGATCCTTTCAACGCCCTACCACTCGTGCGCCAATGGTCAGGATGAGTCCATGAACAAAATCATCATTCAGAACCTGAAGAAGAAGTTGGAAGGCGCAAAGGGTAGATGGAGGGAAAAGCTGCCCGAGTTCCTATGGGCATATCAAACCTACCCAAATCAAGCACGGCGGAGACGCCGTTCTCTCTGGTATATGGATCCGAAGCTTTGACGTCGGTCGAAGTAAGGGAACCGAGTACTAGGTTTCGTCATACTACGGAGGATTCAAACAACGATGCCATGACTACAACCCTCCAACTTCTTGATGATAGACGAGAGGCTTCACTGGTCTAGATGGCCGCGCAGAAATGAAGGATCAAGAGGTATTATAACAGGAGAGAAAACCTCTGACACTTTGGAGTCGGGGACTTAGTCTTGATAAAGGTCACTTTAAACACTCGAAACCCTAATGAGGGGAATCTAGGCCCGAGATGGGAAGGGTCGTACTATACTCGGAGTGATTGGCAAAGGATCGTACAAGCTCGGTACCCTGGAAGGCGAGCAACTCCCAAGCAATTGGAACATATCCATGCTCAAACGCTACTACTGCTAAGGTAATTTTATGACCCGGTTTCTTTTCATTTTCCCCAAGATAATCTCCTGCAGATATCCGACATAAGACGCCGGAACCTCCGTTAGCTTCAAAGGGCTCATGGATCTTCAAACGCGTCGCACTCTTTTCCTTCGATCGGGTTTTACCCCTGAAAAAGGTTTTTTACTGGCAAGGTTTTTAACGAGACAACATCTATGCATTCACTAGGAAGAACTTGAACAAGCTTTCAAGGTTTCTCTCAAAGCAGCCTCAAATGCTGGAGGACATTGCCTCCGGAGGTTTCCCCCGCAAAGAAAATCAAAGTAAGACGAAGAGGGTTTCGGTAGAAAAATGATGTATCATACCAAACGGTCAAATGAACTGTATCCGCATAGAAGGATCAAGCCCTCGACGACACAAAAGTGTATGCTTGTACCAAACAAACAAAGGAATATTTTCGTCACCAGAACACTTCTGCCATTCAAAGAAACTACCATTCTTCACGAGGAAAGGCCTTGGGGCCGAAAAATCGTTGCTGCCTCGGGGACTATAATTAGCATCCACTTCATCAAATTGTCAAACCCGAGGTGGTAAGATCCAAGGCGGGTAACCTCGGGAGAGATCGAAACTATGAGACTTCGAGTAGGGCATGCCCAGATCATACAACCTTACAAAAAACACAATCCCGACTTCAAAGCCAAGGCTATATATTCGAACTTGTAAGACCCCTAAAAAGGCATACCCTCGAATATAGATGTCAAGGGTACGATACTCGGGATTAAAGGCTACGGCCAAACATAAACGACTCTTGTCGATAGGCTATGGCCAAACTAACGCAACTCATGGATGCCCGATTGTTGCAAAGAAATCAAATCATTCGAAGTTACTTCAAAAATAAAAGATCTTCGATCATTTTCATGTCAGCTCTAAAAATAGCAAGGCTTTGAAACAAGTTTTTCCATAGGGAAAAACCTTCCGAGGTGCTCACCTATCGTCGCATAGCGACTCGTAATCGAGGTTCTTATCAAACCATCGAAGAGTCGGATGAACGCAAAATATCAAGGGCATTAACGAGGGAAAATTTAGCCATACTATAGGCGCGTAATAGCCTTGAAGCTAGCGCAAAAGGCCTACGGCTAATCAAAAACCTAAAGGGTCGATGAGACCGTTCCGTAACACGGCTTGGGGACTGAGCCCAAAATGGTTAACTAAAGACGCGTAAGAGCCTTGAAGCCAGCGCAAAAGGCGTACGGGCTAATTCAAAACCTAAAGGGTCGATGAGCCCGAGCTGTAACCCGACTCGAGGACTAAGCTCAATATAGTTAACTAAAGACGCGTAAGAGCCTTGAATGCAGCGCAAAAGGCCTACGGGCTAATTTAAAACCTTTATAGAGTTGATAAGCCCGAGCTGTAACCCGGCTCGGGGACTGAGCCCAAAATGGTTAGCTAAAGACGCGTAAGAGCCTTGAAACCAGCGCAAAAGGCCTACGGGATAATTGAAAACCTAAAGGGTCGGTGAGCCCGAGCCGTGACCCAGCTCGGGGACTTACCCCGAAATGGTTAACTAAAGACGCGTAAGAGCCTTGAAGCCAGCGCAAGAAGCCTACAGGCTAATTCAAAACCTAAAGGGTTGATGAGCCCGAGCCGTAACCCGTCTCGGGGACTGAGCCCGAAATGGTTAACTAAAAATGCATAAGAGCCTTGGAGCTAGCTCAAAAGGCTTCCAGGCTAATTCGAAACTTAAAGGGTCAATAAGCTCGAGTCGTAGCTCGGCTCGAATACTGAGCTCTAGATGATTAAGTAGAATCTAAGAGCAGGAACGCAAAAGCCTCTGGGATCCCCCAAAAATCCTATAAGCCAATTAAAAGGCCAAATTAACCCCATACTTAAAGACACACAAAGGCCAACACATAAGAATCTTGGAGCCAGCACGGAAATCTTCGAAGGCCGACTTCAAGACTTAAAGGTCAAGAATTTCAAGTCGAGACCTGACTCGAGGACTAAACCCCTAACGATCAATTTTTGATCATCAAAGAACCATTTGGCCAAAACAAATACCTAAAGGGTCCGTTCCGGAGGACAGACCTTAGACCGATGACAAAACGGCGCTACGGCCTGCCGCGGAGGCGGAGCATAAATG
This sequence comes from Nicotiana undulata, assembly GCA_005239495.1. Taxonomy (NCBI): domain Eukaryota; kingdom Viridiplantae; phylum Streptophyta; class Magnoliopsida; order Solanales; family Solanaceae; genus Nicotiana; species Nicotiana undulata. Next base: position 147,609 of record ML248583.1, on the reverse strand, counting down.
TCGATGGAGATTCAGGGGGGCATATTTACGAAACTTATGTCCAAAACTCTCGCTAAGGAGGAAATAAATATGAACACAACCTATAACTAGGCCCAACGGCTGCCCAAATTCGAACATGTTCGTCACTCGAGGGAAAACGTGCAAAGCCTTAGGGCTATCCCTACCCTCGAAGTTTGGGCGGACGCTCGATTATAAAGCCCAAAGGCTATCCAGGCCCAAGCAGGTCCTCATTCAAAAATTATTTATTAAGCCTCGGGGCCATCTCTATTTCGAGCTCGGGCAAATGCCTGCTCGACCCTTTACGACTGAGGCTTCCCAAATTCGAGTAAATACTTACTCGAGGACTGTCCTCTGAATCCTCTGGGTTTCCTAAGTTAGAGAAAGTTTTCACTTTAGGGTTATCGATGGGCCATCATTGCTGCAAAGAAGTTGAGGCCGAGTTCTCACCCAACCCGAGTTTAGAAGTACTGGCAACCAAAGTTCGTATCGAATCGGTCCTAGCTCAACCGAAGGGGTAGCACGAAACATTAAGGAGCATGATATTGTTCATACCGCAGGTCCGATATACGAGCTAATCGTCGGAATCATACTTGTAGGTTTTTATAAGTAAAGGCAGGATAAAATTCAGCACATGATCAAAGGACAAATAAGGAAGCTCTTATATTAATAGGAGGTATTTACAAAGCCCACAAGGGATCTTTACACAACAACAAAGAAGCGTGAAACAACAGCCAAAAGGCTAATCTTACGGCAAGGGCATGCCCTCCGGGGACACATCCTCAAGAATCTCTTCCTAAGGGACCTCGTTCCGACGTTCTTAAGCAGCATCTTCGGGACCTCCTTTTTAACAGCAATAGGCAGGGAAAGGGAAATAGCCCACCAAAAGAGGAAGCGTTTAGGAAGCGGAGGAACATGTTGCCCGGTGCGAAATTTGGCGGGAACGGGCCTCGCCAGCACCACTATTGTGAAGCCATTTCTTAAGACATTGAACCGATGTGGGATGCAAAAGCTAGTGTATATTGCCTCCTCACCTCACGAAAGGCAAGGAGAGTGATGTACCACACCCGATTGAAGTTAAGAGAGATGAGCAGCAGTATAAATACTCTGTAACTTCCGGCACGGAAGGCACTCGATGACCTTCTCTCATTTCCTCGGGCCGACAGCAGCAGCAACAACAACAACAACAACAACAACAACAACAATAACCCAATCTAACCCCGCTTAGTGGGGAAGGATTTTTAGAAGGAAGTCATGGCCAGGCTCAATAGGCTAGTGCCGAGCAACTTTGTAGGCATGAGTTTGCACCATAAAGATAGAAAAATGGAGATGGATATGAAGAAGGAAAAAGATTGAAGGCTATTGAAGTATGGGTGAATAAAGTTTGGGATCAGGCAACCCCCCCCCCCCCCCCCCCCCCCCCCCATTTATAGAAGGTCGGCAACCTTGCTAACTACGCAATCAATACTTCTGGGGAAACAAACCGGCGGTGCAATCGTAATATTTTTGAAAAAATAAACTGGCAGTGCAACTAATGCTCCTAGGGAGATGATCCGATGGGACGATTCGAAACACCTGCTAAGCTTGCGTCACGAGTATGACGTCATCGTGAAGGGGCCCGGGAGGATTCACATCGAGGTCGTTTCTTATCATTTCACTCTAGAAACGCAGGGACTATCTGTGTATGGCTAAAATCGGGAAGGCAAATTTTATGTTTGTTATGACATACGGTAGCTTGTTTGCATAGGATCCCAAGTATGGCTCGAGGTACGACCTCGAGCCTCCCATACGTTCGACCCCAAGGCAATTCAGGTTCAAGACTGACATAGGGAAACAACACGAAGATTGAGGCAAACAACTCTGTAACAAAGTACGACCCCGTACTTAGACATTAACTAGCCGAATCAATCACAAATCTTTGTAATAAATGATAATGTACTATTTTGGTATTTTCCCTCCTATATAAAGGAGACCCTTATTATTTCTTGGACACACAATATTGAATCCAAGGAACAAGAACATTCTCTGCTTCATTACCCAAACATTTTTTATTTCTCTCTGCTAGCTCATTTACTTACATTTATTGCCTTCTGCTAATTGTTCTTCAATTATAGCTCATTATTGATCATAAATAGCGTACCCCGTAGCCTATAAGATTGATATAGCTTCATCGACCATCTAACAGCAGCTCCGAGCCTCGACCTTGAGGACCCCCGAGGCGAACATCGAACATCCGATTTAAGGCATCCCGATTTTCTTATCTTCGATTTCTTAACTGTTTGTACTCTATCTATTTTGATCGCACTTAGCATCAACTGCCTAACAACTAGTACTAAAATAAATCACATATTTTTAGAACCACATATTCAAACATAATTGTAATTACCGTTTTCTAGGTAAACAATGTACGTGACACGAGTTTTAACTATATGAGACGCATANCTACAAATCAATATCAAAATAATAATCCATCACAAAACACTCACACAATAATACTGCAAACCATAGGAAAAGGGAGAAGAGTGAACCTTAATAGCAATAAAATCAGCAATTACACAAATCTTGACTCAAAAATTTTAGCGAGGAGACAGCGACAATAATTTGACGGGAACCACGACCGCAACAATGTACGGAAACAAATTCGAACTAAACTCGGCCTCAATCGGACTTCATATTGTAATAAAATAAAAATCTAGAGAAAAGCTGAACTAAATTTTTTGGTGTTTTTTTTTGAATTTTTATTTATTTTTCGAAATATAAACAGGAAACAGAAAGAACTAAAAACAATTTTGAATAAAATTTTTGTAGAATCTCAAACGAAAAGAAATATGAAGAGAGCAAAATAAAAAATACAAAAACCAAACCTTAATTTTCCTTTCTATTTTCCGAAATTCCCCGTTAAATGTGTCGGAAAACCTCTATATATAACCTTACCTTTAAACTTCTAACCTTTTTGTCCAAGAAATGAATTCAGCCCATAGATCTCTTTGAATAAGACGGATTTTCGACAATTGGAGGGCTAGGATCGAAAATATTGATGTAACGACCCGATCGATCGTTTTGAGCTCTAGCACGTCGTTCGGCAGTTTGAGGCCATGAGCAGATTCATTTCAGGTATTATGACTTGTAGGCGTGGTCGGGATTGAATTCCGCAAAGTTTAGATTTAATTTGGAAAGAAACGTCTCATTTCGGAAGCCTTAAGTTGGAAGAATTGACTAAGATTGAAATTTTGCGTAAACAACCTCCGAATCACGATTTCAAGGTTCCAGAAGGTTCGTATGATAATTTCAGACTTTGGCGTATGTTCGGATCGGGAGTCGGATAACTGGAGCGTTTCGGCGCATCTTATGGAAGATAGCATATTAGAAGAATTTCATAAATTTGGGTTGAAAGGCATTTAAGTATTATAAATGTCCGTTTGAGATTCCGAGTCTGGGAATAGCTCCGTATGGTGATTCTGGAGTTGGAGCGCGATCAGATGTGAATTCGAATGTCCGTAGATCATTTTGAAGTCATTTTGCTAAAGATAAGAATTTGAAGGTTTTTAAGAAATCTGACCGGAAGCGGAATTTTGATATCGGGGTCGGAATGTGATTTCGAAAGTTGGAGTAGGTCCATAGTGTCGAATATGACTTGTGTGCAAAATTTGGCGTCAATCAGATGTGGTTTGATAGGTTTTGGCGTCGGATATAGAACTTTGAAATTCCTAAGTTCATAAAGATTGAATTGGAGAGCGATTCGTTGTTTCAATGTTATTTGATTGGATTTGAGGCCTCGAGCAAGTCCGCACTATGTTTTGGAACAGGTTGGTGTATTTGGATGGTGTCCGGGGGGCCTCGGGTGGAGTCCGGGTGGTTAACAGATCAAATTTGAAGTTTGAAGAGGAGCTGAACTGCTGGTGTCTGGTGCGACCGCGCCTGCGAGGATATTGTTGCAGGTGCGGACCGCAGGAGTGGCTTTGGCACCGCATATACGGAGCCAGCTGGAGAAGAAGGGAGTCGCAGGTGCGTGATATCGGGCGCACCTGCGGGTGCGCAGGTGCGAGAGGGAGACCGTAGGTGCGGAATTCGTGCCTGGGCAGATTGTTTTTAAAGCAGGGATTTGCCATTTCTTCTCCTATTTTCTTTTGGTATGGGCGATTTTGGAGAGCTTCAAGGAGTGATATTCTTCAGGGATCACAAGGTAAGTTATTCCAACTCATTTCAAGTTAAATACCTGGTTTAAGTTCAGATATACGTGTAGCAAAGTGTTAAAATTATGGGATCTGGAAGAAAACCTAGAAGTTGGTATTTTGGATTTTTACCACGAATTTGAGCATGAAAATTAGAGTAAATTATATATTTGAGCTAGTAAGACTATGGGTAGAGTTTATCTTCGAGCAATTTCAGAATCCGGGCACGTGAGGGCATTTTGGTCAATTCATTGAGCGGAGTTGGGAGTTTATATAATTTAAATTGTTACAAGTATTAGAGTTCATTTTCATTAGTTTGCCATTATTTGGCTAGTTTTTGAGCGTTGTGCAACGATTTGAGTCATCGGAAGGGCTTGGAAGCCGGTTATGGAATTTCTGAGCGAGGTAAGTGTCTTTGCTAACTTTGTGTAGGGGAATTGTCCCCATAGGTTAACTAATTAATTATATGCTACTATTTTCGGGGGCTACGTACGTACGAGGTGACGGGAGTCCGTGCGTAGCTACTATTGTGCTTGTGCCTAGGTAGTCTAGGACCCACTTGCATGCCTTACATATTGTACTTGTGATTTTGCCAACAATATTAGACTGTTAATACAAGAGAATTAGTAATTGACTACCTAAGAAGGTTAGAGTTTACTTCTCTTAATCATTTAGAAATAAAATTAATTCTTCCATGGATAATTGTGTTCCTGAAAAAGTTATAAAATTTAAACATTATTGAACTTGGCAAGTGAATTTCAAGAAATGATGTAAATACTATCCTCATGTTCAGTTAAAGAGAATTTTATCATTTCCTGGAGAAACTGGTTTCCTAGTAAGAATGCGGATTAATTATGTGAATATGTGTGTATATGAGCACCTGAGTCGCATGGATGATTCGCGAGCAGGATAACTCTATTACTTATATATGACCGCGTCGCATGATCGATTCGCGAGCGGGGAATATTGATGCATCTATTGTTCAAGTCGTTCGACCCTCGGCATTTCTTGCGCATGATATTTGCTGCGTATTTTCTGTAATTATTACATGTTTATTGGCCTACGAAGTTTTAAATTGCGAACTGAAATGACGAAAATTTAAAGTGTTAAATGTGAAAGAAGTTGATATTACTTATCCCCGATTTTATTAGATTGCCTATTATATTCCCGTTTAGTGTCTCACTTGACTATACTAAACTGACTTCTAGCAAGTGTCTAATTCGACCTTTCGTCACTACCTCTCTGAGGTTAGGCGGGATACTTACTAAGTACACGTTGTTTTCGTACACATGATACACTTCCTGTGCATTTTTATTGCACAGGTACTTTCACAGCGATGTGGCTGGCTTGGAGACTTAGGTGAGCTACATCATCCGGAGGCGATCCGCAGCTGACAGAGTCTCCCTCAGATGTACTTATTTTTATTTTAAATTCCTTGTCCAATTGTATTTCGGACAAGCATTGTAGTCTCTGTTTAAATTCATAGAAATTTGCTCATGCACTTGTGTCACCGGGTTCTGGGATGATCTTGGGATGTATTTTATTAAAATGGAATATTAGACTATTGTATTAACTTAGCTGATTTTATTCAGTTATTATGTAATAAAGTGAAAGGTAATAATTTCAAAAAAAAAAAATGCTAAAACAGGAAATTTAACTTAACCATTTAATGATTCGCTTGCCTGACAGTGGTGTCCGGCGCCATCACGACCTTATTGATCTTGGGTCGTGACAACTTGGTATCAGAGCACTAGGTTCCCTTAGGTTTCATGAGTCATGAGAAAGTCTAGTAGAGTCTTGTGGATCGGTACGGAGACGTCTGTACTTATCTTCGAGGGGCTACGAGGCTGTTAGGAGTACTTTCCTTTCTGATTCCTCATCGTGCGATTTGATTCCTTTGAGGCTTATGCCTATGTTTCTTCCTACTCAATCTTATACGTCGCGAAGTGCTTTCTATGAATCGTGGATTTGAGGAATTGAAATGGTGCTACGGATATGGTGCGAGATGTTTTCCATGTGTAGTTGGTTGGGGCTGTTGTTGTTGCCATGGAGAAGAATATTATGTTGTTTTAGCTCAGTAGCTGTGTTTCTGAGAACTTTGAGGCTATGCTCAGATTCTTATGATGCTTACGATTGGTTATCTCGCGGTGTTGATATGATGGTCGGATACGTGCCCATATTTTGGGATAATGAATGACTTGAAGGGAGGTCTTCTCAAAGCGTAATTTTGAGATTTCGGTATTCTAGGTCCGGTGGAAGAAGGGCAATTGGACTACTGTCACGCCACAAAACTGAGGGACGAGACCGGCGCCTAACCGAATGATCTCGGTCAAGCAGACCTGGATTGCCTTTCCTGCCCAAGGAGTTACCTCGTGTTTATGATATACAATATTCCAATGAAATATCAAATTAAATCAAAGCATGGACTTAAAACATAAGTTCATTTCTCCTTTTAACATCTTAGCATTTGATAATCCCAAAAGATACAAGCTACATGCAACATTTCCGATTCAGTCCACGATTACGAGTAAATACAACTACTGCACAACATATATATATATATATATATATATATACAACCCACATAGTGTCTACGGAGCCTCTAAGAATACTAGGAGTTTACATAGATTTGCCGACGACAAAGCCACGGCTATATCTTTAAAGACACAACATATACAAAAGAAGATGATATAGACTACACACGGCCCCAAGAGGAAACGGGGCTCACCTGAACTGCTGAAAGGATGAAGAAGAGGCATCACTATCGACGGTTGGAGCTACCTGCTATAGAACCACCTACATCCATGTAAAAGATGTAGCGCCCCCGGCAAAAGGGACGTTAGTACCATTGAATAGTACTATTATGTATGAACAAGCTTCATTCTAAGTAGAATCAAACAGTACACAAATAGAAGACAGTCAGGGAAACCAAACAAATACCACACAGAAATACAGAAAATCACAATGAAGGTTTCACAGTTACTCATTTCAATTATTCATCTGTTGCGGCGTGCAACCCCATCCCACCGTACAGTCACATCTCACCCTTATTGCCTCTCCACCCTTATTACTTCGTGTTGCGGCGTGCAACCCGATCTCACCGTACAATCACATTTCACAGCAACAACCACCAATAATTAAATCACAAAGATCTTCATCATGAAGAACATAAGTTCATATCAACCAATAACTATGTGAAATCAAGGAAAAATGATCCTTAACAATCAGTAATTCATATATGGTGTTGGCACAATCATTTAACTCAATAAAATCAGTCCATATTTACTTTCATCATTTTCTACACAGCCTTTAGCTCTTTGATACGTTCAACAATGTATTTATTAGCAACATCAACCAACAATTCAATCACAAAGATTCTCATCATCAAGGATATTCATTTGTAACGACCAAATATCCATATGAAATCAAGGCCACATAAATTTTTATCAAACAGTGAGTCATATACGGTATGCCATCAACATTTAGCTCAATTAGTTTATCCATGTCTCATTTCCATTATTTACTACACATCATTTAGAACTTAGATACATTCCACAATTGGATTCGTTATCATTTCTTTCGTTTGGTAGTACATCCTTTCATACCGAGGTATTCAACAGTTAATGAGCTTTGCACATGATAGAGTAAGCACAAGGAATCACCCTTTTCACAATCTCATATAGCATTGTGGCATGGAAATCAACTAGGACAATCAGAGAATAGAATCTTATGTCTCAACACATTAAAACAATCAATTCACATATGCTCAAGCAAGAAACTCATACCAAATGCTCGAACATCAACAAGGTGACTCTTCAAAGATTAAAGTTAGCCATACGTACCGCGAGTAGGAATTTCCCTTTAATATCTATTTTCAAACCACCAGACCTTCTATCGCCTTCCATTTAATTTACAAGATGACATGTTCAAAAATATAATTAGGAATCATGAAATCATTTGGGCATTTTATCAAACACTATGTGATCCCATAGATTAATTAACTCTTTTTAGTGAAAGATTACTCTAACTTACTTCTCTTTACTAGGTTATGGTAAGTTAATCACATGCATTGACTATTTCCAACCCCACATAATAATTTTTATCTCATAATCTCACATATGAAATATTAGAAGTAGGACTTACCCGGAAGATAGTGAGCTAGAGATTAGCAAGCTTGATTCTTGAGGATTTGTGCAAGATTGATGATTAGGAGGCTAGGTTCCCTCTTTCTCTCTCTAAAATGCTCTCACCTTTCTCTAGATTTAGTGTAAAAATAGTCCCAAATGAAGCCTCAAAGCTTATTTATCAAAGTGGGTTCGGATATGAAAAGTTCCAAAAATGACCCCCGAAGTCAATTATGCTATAGCATAATTGACAGCATAATCAAATATGCTATAGCATAATCAACATGTGGGCAACATTCTTGCAGCATAATCGACAACATAATCAACTATGCTATAGCATAATCAACATGCGACAACATAATGGTTTTTCCTGGTTCTGCCCTATTATGCGACACAATTGCGGTCTGCATAGTCGTTTCACGATCGCAAATATGGTTGCAAATCCAGCCTTTGGTAATTTGATCATAACTTTGTGTAGTAATGTCCAAATGATGAACAGTTTGAAGATTTGGAAGCTATATCCAAAGACCTTTTATTTTATATGTTATTCATCACATAATGCCTTAAATATAATTAGATATGCTCGTTCAAAGTGTGGGCTGGTGCAAATACCTTTGGAATTTTAGCATGTTATTAAATTTTCCCATTTGGCTTAGACTTAGGCTTCTTCTTGGATCTCACATTACCTATTATATGACACATACACTTATTCACCACATCCAATTCATTTACATCATATTTAAAGCACATATATTATTTAATTAGTCTACCTGGCACCCCGAAATACTATATTGCTTAGCAAAATTTTCCGGGGCCTTACATTCTCCCCCGCTTAGGATCATTCGTCCTCGAATGAGAGGTAGAGCTTGACCCAAATACCTAACATAACATATCTCTTTTTTATCTCACCTCAAGTCCCTAAATTTTGACTAACTCCCAAATGTTTTTAGCAATTTCGGCACCATCTCTTTTGTAACTAGGCCTATCCACCTGTCAGAGAACCAACAAAACCATCTTAAAAACTCATAAATAACTCGACAAAGCACCACAATGTATATGCCCATAACACTAATCTTAGCATCACAAGAACTACATTACCATAATGACACCTGAACATGGACTGCACATTTTTAGATCATAACACCTATAAGGTACCTTTCAAGTCAAAACTAATTGATATACAATCAAGCAAAAATATTTTCCTTCCACGACACTTTCGGCCTTCAAGGTGGCCTCCTCGACGGAAGCAATTCCAACCCTTAAACTTACCTAACAAGGATGATAGCTAGATATCTCGCATAAGCTAACTACCCATTAACTTCACCTTCAATACTCTACACCAAAATGATACACAAAGGATCTTCCAACAACCTTCTTAGACATAGATATATCAAAACACAAATGCATGAGAAACATCATACTCCTAGTGCAACCTAATGGGAAATGCGCTTATGTACCCTTCATTATCAATTCACATAACATCTACCGGGGAAAATTTTGAGAATAATCAGTTCACCCTCCTGAATTCTAAATCTCTATGCGAGCACCCAAACTAAACCCGTGGTGATCTTCACGATTACTATAAGATGTGCTATAATAAATTGACCATAAAATTACCTACTGAATATGTGTGATCACAAGGTGACTTTGACACGTTTGAACATTCAAATACCAAAGAAATCTAGTACAATAAAGAACAATGGAGTTCGAGATTGGGTTGGAATTACTCAGGAACCCATTAACGTGCTGAGTGGAGTATTTCATGAGGTTATATGCTAAGAGACACGAGGATTCCTATTAATGAGGCTGACATGGTTTAATCCAGGTGACTACATCAATTATCAGATAAATGAAGCATAGTGGTGACTAGTATTCTTAGATGAGGTGGATACCATGTACGTGAACTTGAGATTCTAAAGAAGTGATCAAGTGTGATACAGCAGTTGTGCCTGAGTGTATGGAAAGTAGTTGAGCTCAAATGGTAAGATTGTTGCACCATGGGTGTGATTGAGGCCGCAAATGAAATACGTGGAATTAGATTTCACTCCTAGCAATAAGAGACACAAGGACTCTATGCCACAAGCGCATGGGATTATCATAATTCAAACAATCTAACCCTTCCTAAGGCGGTGGAATGCCAGAGGTAGCAAAAATTCCCCATACATGACAACGACATTGTAAATGATCCTAGAAGCCGAGTGAGTAGGAAGCCACATAACCCCATCAAATCCGACCCATTTAAAACTTTTGAAAAGGAGACACACTTTGAAATCATGGCAATTTAAGCTTGAACTTTAAGGAAAATCATTACTTTTGGAACCCATGAGACAAGCCCTTGTAGCCCTAGAAAATCGTCAACAATGTCGAGAAAGTACTTAAAATCATTACGAGTTAGTGTAGAATAAGGCTTCGAAGTGATCATATGAATAATTATGAAAGGGTGAGAAGTATTGATGCACTTATCGGAGAAGAGTAACCTTAGTTATCTAGTCACATGGACAAGCAAAGCAGGTGGATGATTGTTTAGGAGAAAATCTCACAAGGAGTGCGAGCAATATCGTTTTATCCTAACAGAAGAAACATACCCCGACCCTTGATTCCATAAGGCATAAATTTATATTCACAAGGAGAGTTACCAGATGAAAATAGATAGTAAGGCAGCACAACTAAGAGCATCATTTGGAATCAACAAGCTGAAACAGAGTTGAAGACATTAGAAGTCTGTAGTAAAGGGGAAATTTGGCCATTCTTAGGGCGCTTGTAGAGTACATAAAAGTGAGGTTAATTAAATGAGATCATATAGTTGGATATCTAGTCGAGAAGTTGAGATAATGTCGCATTGGTGATTACCGGGTAAACAACACATGATGCACGGCAAATGAAAAGAAAGCGAGAGAGCTTATAGAAGTGACCTTTACATTGAAACTACTAGGAATGGTGGTAATATAAGGGATCACGTGAAGCTAGAATTTTTTTTTTGAAAGAAGATCTATGTATGTAGTCACATGATGTATAGCTCCAGAATTCAAAAATCCAACTATGGCTAGCGACTCTACTTCACAATGAAGCTCCACAACACCCTTCTACAAAACCCTTGATAAACTTGAAGTGAAGTGGGAACCCATGTAACTTGTGGCATTTATTAATCCATTGACCAGATATCTATAAGTATTTTATAATTAGAGATACTCTTTATGGTTAAGAGCTCAACCTGTAAGGATAGTGCTTCTAAGGGAATAGGATTGATAAGGGATAGTATAACTGATAGTGAATGAAGTAGGCTCGTAATTGAAGTAAGAGGATGGATTGACTTGCCCCCGCCACCTATAATCCCATATCCTTGTTTAGTTATGTCAGAATATTGAAAACTCCAGTAATATCAAAGGACCAAAAACTAGTTAGCTAGAAAATAAAGGTATTGTTACATCTATCCCATTTTCTGGATTCAACGGAATTGTTACAGAATTAGGGTGGATCACCATTGATAAAAAAAATTGTATTTCTAGATACCAATGACACAATTATGTTGTTCCTTCAGCCCTTGAGATTGGAACGGAGGAATGGGTCAACAACTAGGGGAAGGCCGGGTATGTCAGAGTAGCTAATCAGAAAAAAGAACTTGAGGTTTTAAGAGTAACTCAGTAGCTTCACGGCTAGTGGAGCCACTACAAACATAAAAAAAATCAGCTGGATTCGTAGCAACATGGAGCAATTAACATATAACGACACTTAAAAAAGTATTATGCAATCCAAAGGAGGAGCGAAAATGCTCATCCTCCTTATAACCAAAAGAAGAACAACCTTCAAGAATAAGATAAGCAACAAGAATAAGTAGCACGATCCAGCTACATGGAGGCTCGACAGTGCCTAGCTTCGATGGAGATTTTAATAGTGTTTGAAAGTAATTGAGCAGACCAAATTCAGAAAATAACCTATTGGGGAAAGAGGGAGATTCTCGCCAAACAAACAAAAATCTTGCCGATTCCGCACCACTAGGCAAAAATGAAAGCCTCAACAAAGATAGAGCGAGGGCACTACCATACTAGAGATGATGATGACACAATGCAAGATCCTCACTATGACACTATGTCAACATTCAGATGACGCAAAAGCTTGATGAAATATGACCTAGGATTTCGAATAGAGAAGAATGATTGGTCGAGAGAAAATATCCTTTTATTTTGTGCAAAAATATTAGAATTGTCCATCAATTTATTCGAGAAGAAATTCTTCGGATATAGTCCCTTGTTAGGGCTTAGAAAGGCGTGTTGGAAATGGTAATTCTATAGCTACAACTCAATTCAAGGACATGCTAAGAGATTGCATATAAAAATTTGCGGTGGGTGGATTCACGAAATATTGGATCTCGTTCAAAGAGTAGGTGCATGCAATATTTTGTGACTCAACATTTGTTAAGACCATGCCTATGAAAGTTCTTCAATATGGATGTACATATACAACAAGAATACGTTTGTTGTGCTAAGGAGTGACTTACTTGGTGACTTTAGGTTGATAGGGCAATAGCTGAATCGATGCCCCTCGACTCCACATCCCTAACGTACGTTGGTACCATACAGATATACTATAGGATTTGGTGGTGCAGTGACATCAATAGGGACTAGGGCACTCCCCTCTTAGCGATAGGGTCTACCAAACCCTCCACAACTCAATACATTTTCCTAACAAGCCCTTGGGCAATCCCTTCAGACTCAATGGTGGGGTCAATCCCTCCCTCCTCATGGCTTCAAACACGCGGATTATGGTATCACGATTACTCATTTTGAGAGTAAGGTTTAGAGAAAACTAACTCCCTAACTTGAGCTCTATCGCACGATTGGAGTATCAAAGAAGGGTGAAATTCCTAAATGTCCATGTAGCCCCCTAATTATAATTGTGGTCGACAACACACCGATAAGAAGGGCTCTACTAGACACGGCTCCGAGACATCCTTGGACACTTTAAAAACTTAGGCTCTGATACCAAGTTTGTCACGCCCCAAAATCGAGGGACAAGACCGGCGCCTAACGGGATGATTCTGATCAAGAGGACCAGGATTGCCTTTCCTGCTCAACGCATTACCCCGTGTTTATGATATACAATATTCCATATGAAATAAAAAATTAAATCAAAGCATGGACTTACAACTTAAGTTCATTTCTTCTTTTAACATTTTAGCATTTGATAATCCCAAAAGATACAAGCTACATTCAACATTTTCGATTCAGTCCAAGATTACGAGTAAATACAACTACTGCCCAAAATATATATATACAACCCACATAGTGTCTACAGAGCCTCTAAGAATACTAGGAGTTTACATAGATTTGCCGGCGACAAGGCCCCGGCTATACCTTTAAAGACACAACATATACAAAAGAAGATGATATAGACTACACACGGCCATGAGAGGAAATGGGGCTCACCAAAACTGCTGAAAGGATGAAGAGGAGGCACCACTATCGGCGGTCGGAACTACCTGCTATAGAATCACCTACATCCATGTAAAAGATGTAGCGCCACCGGCAAAAGGGATGTTAGTACCATTAAATAGTACTAGTATGTATGAACAAGCTTCATTCTAAGTAGAATCAAACAGTACACAAATAGAAGACAGTTAGGGAAACCAAACAAATACCACACAGAAATACAGAAAATCACAATGAAAGTTTCACAGTTACTCATTTCAATTTTTCATCTGTTGTGGCGCGCAACATGATTCCACCGTACAGTCACATCTCACCCTTATTTTCTCTCCACCCTTATTACTTCGTGTTGCGGTGCGCAACCCGATCCCACCGTACAATCACATTTCACCCTTATTACCTCTCCACCCTTATTACTTCGTGTTGCAGCGCGCTACCTGATCCCACCGTACAATCACATTTCACAGCAACGACCACCAATCAGTAATTAATATATGGTGTTTCCACAATCATTTAACTCAATAAAATTAGTCCATATTTACTTTTATCATTTTCTACACGGCCTTTAGAGTTTTGATACGTTCAACAATGTATTTAATAGAAACATCAACCAACAATTCAATCACAAAGATTCTCATCATCAAGCAATGAGTCATATACGGTATGCCATCAACATATAGCTCAATTAGTTTATCCATGTTTCTTTAGCACTTAGATACATTCAAAAACTGGATTCGTTATCATTTCTTTCGTTTGGTAGTACATCCTTTCATACCGAGGTATTCAGCAGTTAATGAGCTTTGCACATGATAGAGTAAGCACAAGAAATCACCGTTTTCACAATCTCATATAGGATGGTGGCATGTCAATCAACTAGGACAATAAGAGAATAGAATCTTACATCTCAACACATTAGAACAATCAATTCACATATGCTCAAGCAAGAAACTCATACCAAATGCTCGAACACCATTAAGGTGACTCTTCAAAGATTTAAGTTACCCATACATACCTCGAGTCGGAATTTTCCTTTAATATCTATTCTCAAACCACCTGACCTTATATCACCTTCCATATAATTTACAAGATGACATGTTTAAACTTAGAATTAGGAATCATGAACTCATTTGGAAATTTTATCAAACACTATGTGATCCCTTAGATTAATAAACCCTTCTTAGTGAAAGATTACTCTAACTTACTTCCCTTTACTAGGTTATGGTAAGTTAATCACATGCATGGCCTATTTCTAACCCCACATTAAATTTTTGATGTCATAATCTCACATATGAAATATTAGAAGTAGGACTTACCCGGAAGATAGTGAGCTAGAGATTAGCAAGCTTGATTCTTGAGGATTTGTGCAAGATAGATGATTAGGAGGCTAGGTTCCCTCTTTCTCTATATAAAATGCTATCACCTCTCTCTAGATTTAGTGTAAAAATAGTCCAAAATGAAGCACCAAAGCTTATTTATCAAAGTGGGTTCGGATATGAAAAGTTCCAAAAATGACCCCCGAAGTCAATTATGCTATAGCATAATTGACAACATAATCAACTATGCTATAACATAATCAACATATGGGCAGAATTCTTGCAGCATAATCGACAACATAATCAACTATGCTATAGAATAATCAACATGCGACAACAGAATGATTTTGCCTGATTCTGCCCCATTATGCGACACAAAGTCGGTCCGCATAGTCATTTCGCGATCGCAAAAATGGTCACAAATCCAGCCTTTGGTAATTTAATTATAACTTTGTGTAGGAATGTCCAAATGATGAACGGTTTGAAGAATTGGAAACTAGACTCGAATAATTTTCATTTGATAGTTTAATCATCACATAATACTTTATATATAATTAGATATGCTCGTTCAAAGTGTGGACTGGTGCAAATACCTTTGGAATTTTAGCCTATTATGAAATTTTCCCATTTGGCTTAGACTTAGGCTTCCCCTTGGACCTCACATTACTTATTATATGACTAATACACTTATTCACCACATCCAATTCATTTACATCATATTTAAAGCACGTATAATATTTAATTAGTCTATCTGGCACCCCGAAATCCTATTTTGCTTAGCAAACTTTTCCGGGGCCTTACAACTACGAATGTTCAAGTTTGGGTGACAAAGTAGTAAGACTTGGTGTTTTCAAGTGAGGTAGAGTATTCACCTGTGATGTGATATCGTCGTCTTTGATCGACTGGAATGTGTTAAGTTCGCCGGCGTTATAGTTCTTCGGTTGAATTGGGTCAGAGCGTGGTGAAGTAGTATTGAAGAAGCGGATGTCAGAGACCGTGGTGTGCGGTTGTCCAAGTACTGAATGAGTATTTCTAATTAAAGAAGCTCGAGAAAGACGATCTTTGGATAGTTTGAAGTTGTGGTGATCTACTAGTTTAAGAGTAGCAGAGAATGATATTGAATTGAGGCAACAATTGGGAAACATACGATGAAGGAAGACATGTGAGAAGTGTAAGGTGGAAGATAAATTTCTAAAAAGCTAGGTGTAAGAAACGAAAGTCAGGTACTTGCTTAAAGGAATGAGTTTAAACTAAGTGGGAGAGTGGCAGCATATCATATTTGTTCAGTGGTAAGATAGCTGCCTATCTTGAGGAGAAGTTTAGAGTGGCTTGAGGATCTTGGTGGACGGTAATTGGGTCCGCGGGCTGATAAATAGGGATTTTACCTTCTTTTGCACTCTATCTTGCTTAAGTTTTGGATGCAATTATACACAAAATAGTCCCATAGGCTTACGTGTTGTGCTTGTTGCATGGTTTAGTGAAGTATTGATGACAAATAGTCAAAGACCTGCTCAAAAAGGAGTGAAACTTGCACAAGTACCAAGAACAAGTAAAATCCAAGTTCAATTGACCACTGTGGCCCGCGGTCCACTTTATGCGGTCCGTGGTGGTGAGATTCAGAGAGCTATCCTTCAAGGCAAAATCCACCGCGGTCCGCGGTGGTGATATTCAGAGACATGTTTTGAAGGCAAGATCACCGCGGACCGCGGTCCAGTTTATGCAGTCCGCGGTCAAGAGGTTCATAGATCCCAAATGTTGAAAGCTAGAAGACCTCTGCGGACCGCAATCCTTTCTTCGCCTGAGGGCGTTTTGGTCAATTCCTTGAGCAGAATAGGGAATTTATTTAATTTAAATTGTTACAAGTATTAGAGTATACTTTCATTAGTTTGCCGTTATTTGGCTAGTTTCGGAGAGTTGTGCAACAATTTGAGTCATCGGAAGGGCTTGGAAGCCGGTTATGGAATTTCGTAGCGAGGTAAGTCTCTTTTCTAACTTTGTGAGGGGGAATTGTCCCTATTGGTGAAACTATTTTCCTGATAAGAATGCGGATTAATTATGTGAGTATGTGTGTATATGAACACCAGAGTCGCATGGATGATTTGCGAGCAGGATAACTCTATTATTTATATATGACCGCGTCGCATGATCAATTCGCGAGCGGGGAAGATAGATGCATCTATGCTTAGAGCCGTTCGACCCTCGGCAGTGCACATTTTATTATTGTTGGTCCGTGCCGTTCGACCCTCGGCATTTCTTGCGCATGATATTTGCTGCGTATTTTCTGTAATTATTACCTGTTTATTGGCCTATGTAGTTTTAAATTACCAACTGAAATGACTAAGATTTAAAGTGTTAAATGTGAAAGAAGTTTATATTACTTATCCCCGATTTTATTAGATTGCCTATTATATTCCCGTTTAGTTTCTCACTTGACTATACTAAAATGACTTGTAGTAAGTGTCTAATTCGACCTCTAGTCACTACCTCTCTAAGGTTAGGCGGGATACTTACTAAGTACACGTTGTTTTCGTACTCATGCTACACTTCCTGTACATATTTATTGCACAGGTACTTTCACAACGATGTGGCTGGCTTGGAGACTTAGGCGAGCTGCATCATCCGGAGGCGATCCGCATCTGACAGAGTCTCCCTCAGATGTATTTCGGACAAGCATTGTAGTATCGGTTTAAATTCTTAGAAATTGTCTCATGCACTTGTGTCACCGGGTTCTGGGATGTGTTTGGGATGTATTTTATTGAAATGGAATATTAGACTATCGTATTTACTTAGCGGATTTTATTCAGTTATTATGTAATAAAGTGAAAGGTAATAATTTCAAAAACAAATGCTAAAATGAGAAATTTAACTTAACCATTTAGTGATTGGCTTGCCTGACAGTGGTGTTCGGTGCCATCACGACCTTATGGATCTTGGGTCGTGACAACTTGGTATCAGTGAACTAGGTTCCCTTAGGTTTCACGAGTCATCATCAAGTTAAGTAGAGTCTTGCGGATTGGTACGGAGATGTCTGTACTTATCTTCGAGAAGCTACAAGGCTATTAGGAGTACTTCCTTCTTGATTCCTCATCGTGCGATTTGATTCCTTTGAGGCTTATGCCTATATTTCTTCCTACTCAATCTTATACGTCGCGAAGCGCTTTCTATGAATCATGGATTTGAGGAATTGAGATGGTGCTACGGATATGGTGCGAGATGTTTTCCATGTGTAGTTGGTTGGTGTTGTTGTTGTTGCCCTGGAGAAGAATATTATGTTTTTTCAGCTCAGTAGCTGTGTTTCTCAGAACTTTGAGGCTATGCTCAGATTGTTATGATGGTTATGAATTGTTATCGCACGGTGTTGATATGATGGTAGGATACGTGCCTATATGTCGGGGTAATGAATGACTTGAAGGGAGGTCTTCTCAACGCGTAATTTTGAGATTTCGGTATTCTAGTTCTGGCGGAAGAAGGGCAATTGGACTACAAATGTTCAAGTTTGGGTTACAAAGTAGTAAGACTTGGTGTTTTCAAGTGAGGTGGAGTATTCACTTGTGATGTGATATCATCGTCTTTGATCGATTGGAATGTGTTAAGTTCGCCGATGTTATAGTTCTTCGGTTGCATTGGGTCAGAGCGTGGTTAAGTAGTATTGAGGAAGCAGCTGTCAGAGACCGTGGTGTGCGGTGGTTCAAGTATTGAATGAGTATTTCTAATGAAAGCAACTCGAGAAAGATGATCTTCGGAGAGTTTGAAGTCGTGGTGATCTACTGGTTTAAGAGCTGCAGAGAATGATATTGAATTGAGGCAACAATTGGGCAGCATACGATGAAGGAAGACATGTGAGAAATGTCAGGTGGCAGATAAATTTCTAAAAAGCTAGGTCTAAGAAACGAAAGTCAGGTATTTGCTTAAAGGAATAAGTTTACCTAAGTGGGAGAGCGGCATCGTAGCATATGCGTTCAGTGGTAAGATAGCTGCCTATCTTGAGGAGAGGTTTGGAGTGGCTTGAGGATTTTCGTGGACGGTGATTGGGTCCGCGGGATGATAACTAGGGATTTTACCTTGTTTTGCACTCTATCTTGCTTAAGTGTTGGATGCAATTATACACAAAATAGTCTCATAGGCTTACGTGTTTTGCTTGTTGTAGGGTTTGGTCAAAAAATGATGACAAATAGTCAAAGACCTGCCAAAAAAGGAGTGAAACTTGCACAAGTACAAAGAATAAGTAAAAGCCAAGTTCAATTGACTACCGCGGCCCGCGGTCCACTTTATGTGGTTCGCGGTGGTGAGATTCAGAGAGATATCCTTCAAGGCAAAATCCACCGCGGTCCACTGTCATATTTATGCTTTCCGCGGTGGTGAGATTCAGAGATCGCGGTCCAGTTTATGCGGTCCGCGGTCAAGAGGTTCAGAGATCTAAAATGTTGAAGGCTAGAAGACCTCCGCGGACCGCGGTCCTTTCTTCGCGGTCTGCGTTAAAGCCACTGCGGCCGCGGTCCATTTTATGCGGACCGCGGTGGCCAAGCTCAGAGCCTAAGTTTGTGAAGCCAAAAGGCCTCACCGCGGCCGCAGTCCAATTTGCGCGGTCCGCGGTGACCCCGCAGGGGCATTTTTGTCCTGAATTTTTAGCTGTATATAAATAGCTTCTTTTGTTATTTTTTTATGAGAGCTTTTGATCAGACATATTTTGGGAGCTCGTGCGCGTTTTTCTACAGCAAGTTTTTGTAATTTAAGCTAGATTTCAACAGTGAATCCTTCAATTTTATTTTATAATTCAATTACATGGGTTTTGCTTCATCTATTTCCTTGATTTCTTCATTGATTATGAGTAGCTAAACCCATTAGCTAAGGTTGTGGCTCAACCCTATTGTGGGTATTTAATGGGTTCTTTAAATTAGGGCTTAGATGTTTATGGGTGATGGATATTTGGGTTGATTTATGGTTTTCTTGTTAAAATTAGTGGTTGCAAACACTAATTAGTGTTCAATTGACTAGCGTCCTTTTTGAGAAAGAGGACTTGAGTCCACAAAATCAACCCAACAAGGAATTGGGACGAAATCATGAGAATTGATAGTCTCAATTAACGGGTTAAACCTCGAGAGAGTAAAACCCTACTTGAACCTATATTTCTAGTGCAAATTTGACACCCAATGGACCTTTAGAAAGGAAATTAGGGCATAGCCACTCAAACTATAGAGAGGTATAGAGTGGGTAGCTTTGGCGCATTGGCTATATCATAATTTCCCGAATAACATTTGTGCCTTAGATATTAGAATTTATTATTTACTCGCCTAGGTGAAAATCATAACCCTAGTGCCTTTATCAAATTAGAAAACAACCCAAAAAGACAATAGTTAGTTCAATTGAAATTATAATTAGTCTAAATCGTATTTATAATATAAAACCAAAATCATGAGAAGCGTAATTAAGAGCACGAAACACTACTAGATTACCTAGAAAATAAACTCCAATTCATAACTCTTTGTGGAATCGTTCCCGATCCTTCGGGTGAAAGCTGCTCCGACCCTCATCTTGCTACTCTAATAGTAGTGTAGGTGAGAGCCGATCACTTTTTGGCACCGTTGCCGGGGAGTTATATAGTGTTGACTATCTACGTGAATAGTAGTGTTAAGTGTTTTTCTTTCCTTCTATTGTTAACATTTTTTGTTGAATCTATTTAGGTGAAAATGACGGATCCCTTAGGAAACGTTATTGCGGGGGAGGAGGTATTTGATAACCAAGACGATGAAATGAACCAAGCACCACCTCAAAGAAGGGGCCGACAGGCCAATATTCAAGAGGACATTCCAGACCCTCCCCTACCACCAGCTGCCAGAGTCGCCCCTCGGGTCCTTCCAAACGAGGGGTATTCTAGTGCCATTGTCCCGCCGAGAATTCGGGCGGCAAATTTCCAAATTACCAATGTGATGCTGACACTCTTAGTGCAGCGGGGTTATTTCACCGGAGCCGCACACCAAAATGCTTACAAACATCTATAGGGCTTCGTGGATACCTACTGGGGTAGTAAGCAAACGAATTTCTCGTAGGATGCATTGAGACTTCGGTTATTCCCCTTCTCTCTTCAAGGGAAGGCTCTTGATTGGCTCGAGCGGCTTCCCAACCACCAATATCTACATGGGATGAGCTCGCAGACAAGTTTATTGCTAATGTTTCTCCCCAAGTCATATGGCGGTGATCAGAGATGAAATCTTGGCCTTTAAGCTAGAACCCAACGAGCCTTTGCATGAGATATGGGAGCGATACTGGACCATGGTTAAGGAATGTCCAAACAACGACATGACTGAAGCCATGATCCAGCAGACTTTCTACCGAGGGATAAACATTGTCAATCAATGTGTGGTCAATCAGTTGGCCGGTGGAAACTTCATGAAATTGACTTACGCCAAGGCATGTGAGGTATTAGATGAGATGGCTGACACATCGTCAGTTTGGCAAAGCAGAGCAAACGTATCTCAGGGTGAGTCTGGTGTCAATAGTCTTCATAAAGAGCTCCAAGAACATGGGCAAGCAATTGCTGAACTCACTACCACTATGAACCAACTTGCCAAAGCCCAACTTCAACAATTGCAAGGGCCAAAGAAAGTAAATTCCATGTAGGGAGTGAATGTGTTGGTGAATCAAAGAAGAGCTCGGGGATATCCAAAGCAAAGCAACAGTGATCAGGGTGACCAAGGATCAAGTGGATATAGTCAAGAAGAGCAATATGATGATCAAGAAGAGGATGTTATATATGATAATAATTACCAAAGTCAAGGAAACAGTCAAAACAACAATCAAAAATGGAGCAACCAAGGCAACAATCAAAGTTGGGGTAATCAAAGACAAAGAAATTGGAACAATAACAGCAATGCATGAAACTGGGGGAACAACAATAATCAACAATGGGGGAACAACAATGATAACAATTGGAGTGGAGGCAACAACAACAACAACTGGGGTGGTAATGGTAACCGGGGGTCGGGCTTTCAAAGGCCCCCGATGTACCAAAAACCAAGCAATCCACACCCGTACCAATCTCAAGGACAAAGCTCATCAAGTAATGATATGGGAAGAATTGAACAAATGTTCAAGCAGATGATGGAGCGAAATGCAGACTCCGATGCTTAGTTGGCCTTTCACCACACCTCCATTAGGAACTTTGAAGTACAAATGGGCCAAAATTCTCATGCCTTAAACACACGCCCAAAGGGTGCACTACCGAGTGATACGGTGGTGAACCGCAAGGGTGGGAACAATAATAATATCGGTCACGCCATGGCGGTGACCGCGAGAAGTGGAAAAAGTGGTCAAGCAAGTTCTTCTAGGCAAAAATGAATTATTGTTGATGATGATGAATTGCCCTATGATGAGTTACCAATTGAAGTTGAGCAGGTGGTGGAAGAGGCAACTACTAGTGAGGTGAGAATTGATATC
This sequence comes from Nicotiana undulata, assembly GCA_005239495.1. NCBI lineage: Eukaryota > Viridiplantae > Streptophyta > Magnoliopsida > Solanales > Solanaceae > Nicotiana > Nicotiana undulata. The sequence continues at coordinate 125,146 of ML248583.1, read as the reverse complement.
CATGATAATGGGAAGGATTTGCAAAGGGACGTGACCCCGTCTAGGGAACACGTGATTGATATGCCAAAACCGGTGGTCCCACAAGCCAAGGCACCATTGCCTAGGCCCCCTCCTCCAAACCCACAAAGGTTGGCAAAACAAAAGAAAGAGACTCAATTCAAGAATTTTGTCGATATGATGAGGAGTCTTTCCATCAATGACCCGTTGGTTGAATCTTTTGAATAAATGCCCGGGTATGCTAAGTTAATGAAGGACTTAATCACTAAGAAGCGGTCTATAGAGTGTGAAACCATTAAGATGACTCACCAAGTGAGTGCCATAGTATATTCAATGGCACCCAAACTTGAAGACCCGAGAGCTTTTACCATTCCTTGCACAATCGGGAGTGCGGATTTTTCTAAAGCCTTGTGTGATCTTGGATCAAATATAAAATTAATGCCATACTCGGTATTTAAAACATTGGGAATTGGGAAACCTAGGGCGACCTCTATGGGTCTTCAAATGGCGGATATATCAATGAAGAGGCCCCTAGGGATAATTGATGATGTGTTGGTGCGGGTGGTCAAATTTATTTTGCCCGCGGATTTTGTCATATTGGATTGCGCAGTGGATTATGAGGTCCCCATCATTTTGGGGAAGGCCTTTCCTTACAACGGGGAATTTAGTGGACGTGGAAGTTGGTGAGCTCAGTTTCCGAGTGGGCAATGAAAAGGTGGTGTTCCATGTGTGTAAATCAATGAAGTAGCCCAACAGTACAGAAGTATGCTCTTTCATGGACCTCGTCACTGAGGTTATTATTGATGAGGCAACCTCTATGATTCATGTTGATGATCCAGTGGAGGAAGCCTTATTGAACCATGATGACATCGTGGTAGATGGTTTACTTGAAAGTACCAATGCCCTTCAAGACATGGGTTCTTACTCTTATTATCCCTGAAAGCTATCATTGGACCTGGAGAACCGGAAGACTCCTCCAACAATGCCTTCAATTGAAGAGCCACCACCTTTGGAGTTGAAGCCACTACCATCCCACCTCAAGTATGAATATCTTGGTCCCTCTCGTACTTTGCTTGTTATTCTTTCCTCTAGCCTAGCCCAATTGCAGGTAGACTCCACTTTGAAAGTACTAAGGAGAAAGAAGAAAGCCATTGGATGGACTCTTGCGAACATTCATGGAATAAGCCCCGCTTTTTGCATGCACAAAATTATCTTGGAGGATGGAGAAAAGCCTTCCGTAGAAGACCAACGGAGGCTCAACGAGGCAATGCAAGAGGTGGTGAAGAAAGAAATAATTAAATGGCTTGATGCAGGCGTTGTCTACTTAATTTCGGATAGCGCTTGGACTTCTCTAGTCCAATGCGTTCCAAAGAAGGGTGACATGACGGTGGTCCAAAATGACAAAAATGAGCTCATTCCAACGAGAACGGTCACGAGATGGCGGGTGTGTATGGATTACCGCAAGCTCAACAAAGTGACCCGCAAGGACCATTTCCCCTTGCCCTTCTTGGATCAAATGTTAGATAGGCTTGCGGGTCAGGCTTTCTACTACTTTCTGGATGGGTATTCAGGTTATAATCAGATCTTGATTTCCCCGGAGGATCAAGAGAAGACCATTTTCACATGTCCTTATGGTACCTTTGCCTTCTCCCGGATGCCTTTTGGTCTTTTCAATGCACCCGCCACTTTCTAGCGGTGCATGATGGCGATCTTTATAGATACGGTTGAAGACTTCCTTGAGGTGTTTATGGATGACTTCAGTGTAGTTGGGGATTTCTTCGATGAGTGTTTGAGTAATCTTGAGAAAGTCCTCGCTCGATGTGAAGAGACCAACCTAGGAAAAGTTCCACTTTATGGTGGAATAAGGAATATTGTTGGGTCAAAAAATCTCGAGGAATGGTATTGAAGTGGACAAAGCGAAAATTGAAGTGATTAAGTTGCCACCTCCAACTTCGGTTAAGGGAGTCTGGAGCTTCCTTGGGCACACCGGGTTCTATCAGCGTTTCATTAAGGACTTCTCTAAGGTGGTCAATCCTTTGTGCAAATTATTAGAGAAATATGCCAAATTTCATTTTGATGAGAATTGCATAAGTGCTTTTGAATTGTTGAAGCACAAGCTCACCACAACTCCTATTATCTCTGTGCCCGATTGGAGCTCTCCTTTTGAGCTTATGTGCGACTCTAGTGATGTGGTTGTGGGGGCGGTGTTGGGCCAGAAGGTGAACAAGATGTTTCACCCTCTCTATTATGGTAGCAAAACAATAAATTCGACCCAAATGAACTACACTATCATTGAGAAGGAGTTATTGGCAATAGTCTTTGCGATGGAGAAAATTCGTCCTTATCTCATGGGTGCCAAAGTCATAGTTCACACTGACCATGCGGCACTCTGGTATCTCATGACCAAAAAGGACTCCAAAGAGAGACTCATGCGGTGGGTGTTGTTACTTCAAGAGTTCTAATTGGAGATTGCTGATCGAAAAGGAAGTGAAAACCAAGTGGCCGACCATCTCTCTCGATTGGAGGAGTAAGGTCAACCTTGTGATGAGCTTGAAATTAATGACAATTTCCCCGATGAACAACTTCTTTCTATGTCAATGCTATAAATGCCATGGTTCGCAGACATTGCCATAGGAAGAAGCTTAGGCGGGATAGCATGGATTTCTATTGGGATGAACCATACTTAATCAAGATTTGCACTAACGGGGTCATCCGGTGATGTGTACCGGAAGAAGAACAAAAGGTCGATTCTTAAGTCTTGCCACTTCTCACCTTATGGTGGTCATCATGGAGGGGCAAGGACTACTTCAAAGGTGTTGAGTTGTGGTTTCTTTTGGCCTATATTGTACAAAGATGCCCGTGACTTAGTCAAGAGATGTGATGAATGTCATAGGGCCGAGGGAATTTCAAAGAAAGATGAGACGCCTCTGATTACCATTCTCGAAGTGGATATTTTTTATGTATGAGGTATCGATTTCATGGGCCCATTTGTTAGCTCTTGTGGGAACACGTACATTCTTATGGCAGTGGATTATGTTCCAAATGGGTTGAATTAGTGACTCTACCCAACAATGAGGCATGGAGTGTTATTGTTTTTCTCAAGAAGAGCATTTTTACAAGGTTTTGCATGCCTCGTGCAATCATTAGTGATGGGGGGTCGCATTTCTGTAATAAAGCTTTTGACACTTTGCTTGCAAAGTATGGTGTCAATCACAATGTTACCACTCCCTATCATCCCCAGGTGAGTGGCTAAGTTGAAGTCTCAAACAGGGAAATCAAGAATATATTGTCAAAGATGGTCAATGCAAATAGGACCGATTGGTCAAAGAAGTTGGATGACACTCTATGGGCTTATAAGACTTCTTACAAGACCCCGATCTGTATGTATCTATACTTATTGGTCTTTGGAAAAGCTTGCAATCAACCGGTTGAGTTAGAGCACAAGGCCATGTGGGCCTTGAGGAAGTTGAATCTTGAATGGGACATGGCAGCCCCTCTTCCTGTGGAGCAGCATGACGAACTTGACGAATTCAGATTCCATGCCTACTCCAGTTCGTCCTTGTACAAGGACAAAATGAAGTACCTTCATGATAAATATGCTCGTGGCAAGGAGTTCAAAGTAGGTGATTTATGTCTCTTGTTCAACTCTAGGTTACGTCTATTTCCGGGAAAGCTTAAGTCAAAATGGAGTGGAACTTTTGAAGTTGTGTTTGTGACTCCGTTTGGTGCACTTGATTTAACGAACAATAGTGGGGAGATTTTCAGAGTTAAGGGGCACAGGGTCAAGCAATACCTGAGCAAAATTGATGAAAGCCATTTGGTGGCACTTCTCCATCTCAAGTGAACATGGTAACATGCGTCGTGCTGCGACGTTAAATCAGGTGTTTCTTGGGAGGCAACCCATGTGTCTTTATTTTTTTTATCTTTGATTTTCTTGGTAGTATAGGAATCATTTTTGGACTAACTGGTTGTGGGATGTTGTAGAATTATTTTGATGCAGGGCACAAGGCTAAGTGTGAAAAACTGCCTCTCTGATGTTTGCAGTGTGGACCACGATTGATTTTATGCGGTCCCCGGAGCTTACACATACAAAATGTCATTCTTTGAAGTTGCCACAACGGCCGCGGCACCCTTTTATGCGGACCGTGGTGAACCACTGCGGCCGCGGTGGCCTATTGCTCGTTTGCCCAGTAAGCTGAAGGACGACGGACTGCAGTCATTTTTATGCGGTCCGCGGTGGGTAGGTACTGTGGGTCACAAGCCCAACCCTATAAATAGGGTCTCAAGGCTTCATATTACACTTTACGCGCTTTGACTCTCTACAGTAAAATTTTAAGAGTGCATCATCTTGCTAATTTCAAGTGCTCATTTCATTCATCTTATCTTCATCCCACATCTAGTAAGTGTAATTGTGATTTCATAACTTCGTAATTTTTATTATTTTCTTGATTATTTGGTAGATTTTCTTCTTATTTGGTAGATTAATCCATTAATCATGTGTAGGGTTTGTTCATAATGCTCAATTTAGACCCATTGTAGTAAATTTTCACTGATTAAACACCTAGGGTTTCAACAACATGTGCATTTGAACTTGAATTAATAGTAAAAATTGGAACCCTAGGTTTTGAATTAGTGCGGTCCGCGGTGTATTTTACGCGGACCGCGGTGCTTTAAATGTCACAAGTCGCAAACTGATGACCGCAGACCGCGGTCGTTTTTGAGCGGTCCGCGGTGACTTAGTGCGGACCGCGGTCGTTTTTGTGCGGTCCGCATTGCTTAACTTCAGAGAAGTGGGTAGTCTGGACCCCTCTTCAAAGCGGACCGCGATCGTTTTTGTGCGATCCGCGGTGACATAGTGCGGACCGCAATCGTTTTTACGCGGTCCGCGGTGACCATCTTGAGAGAGGTGGGTAGTCTGAATCCACCTCTCCGCGGACCGCGGTCTTTTTTGTGCGGTCTGCGGTCCTAACTTCTACAACACAATTATCATTATCTGATTCTTTTGTGTTCTCTGATCTATGCATTGCTGGATACTAACAAGCTTTAAATGAATTCGACCTGTAGATTATGGTCCAATTAAGAGTAGGTGGTCGAAAACCAAGTGGCAGGGGAGAGTCTTCTCGGGGGAAAAGCCAAGGGACAATCAAATTTTCTCCCGAATTCCGGCAAGCTATGAAAGCAACACGAAAAGCAATCCGGGCCATGAATAGAGATGCTTCCCAATCGGGAAGTGAGTATATACCCTCCGAAGGGGAATCTTAAGAATCCATACCAGAGCACTACCCAGACTTTACGGAGAGGTTCCGGTTGACCAATGAGCCCTCTGACTCTTCCCCTGCCCAAGCATCAACCCATTCTGAGTCGACTGAAGGCTCAACTACAGGAAGTGATCATGAAGACTCTACCTCACCCACAACTTCAATATCAGAGGAGCACTCCGGGGATGAAGAAGAAGAGGATGAACCCCAAACAGAGGGTGAACCCCAAGTTGGGGGAGTTGAAAGAACAAGGAAGCCTGAAGCATGGCAAGATAGATTCGTGAGTGAGCCGGCCTTTCATAAATTCCGGGAATGGTGGACGGAAAGGAAAGGGATACCGGAGTGCAAGTTCATCATCAAGGATCTTTTGCCACTCAACCCCAATGTGCGAAGACAGTTCAGGGAGAGAAAGGGATGGGAGTACTTCACTTGCTATTTGCTGGATGCCAATGAACACCTTGTGAAGGAGTTCTACACAAATAACTTATGTGAAAAAGGAATCCAAGGTGACTAAGGTGCGGAATCTGGAGCACTTGGCCATCCTAGGTGGGGCTGCACTAAACACATATCTGGAGTTTGATGATGAGGATGAGACATAATACCTGGAGAAACTGAATGCGGGAGATGAGGCCCGTACATGGCTACTGGAGCACTTGGCCATCCTAGGTGAAACCCCTGACTGGTTGCAAGCAGGGAAGGTGATTCTCCGGAGAACACTGAACTTTGAGGCCAAAGGGTGGGAAACATTCGTGTGTAGCAGGCTAGACCCCACCTTCCCTTAAATTCGCATCCTCTCAGGCGGGCTGTGTTATCATGGTTGAATACCCAATCAATGTCGGGAATGTTATGTCGAGTGTTATTACCCGGGTGGTGAATGAAAATGATAGAGCCTAACCTTTCTCAAACTTCCTAACCATGTACTTTGAATATCAAAGAGTAGAAAAGAGGAGGTTTGATGTGAAGGTAAAGCCCAAAGCTCCGTTCTCTTGGTACAGCCTTCAGAGTGATGACAACCCAAAGGGCAAGAACTTCAAAGGTAAATCCATTGCTTCCACTGGCCAGTCTGAATAGCCAGTGGTTGTAGTGGAATCTTCTCAACCCGAGTCCGCCATCCCAGACATTGATCCAGGTCCCTCCACTTCAGCAGCCCCAGGCATTCCTGCATCACAGGAATATCCTCTAACTACCCACAGACTGAGCCAGTCCCTTGCGAATATCAACAACTTGATGCAGGCAGCCACTTCTAAGTTGTCTATACTTTCTACGTCTGTGGCAGCCCAAACTACACCTCCCCCACCACAGGTTCTCCAGTCCGTTGAGGATAGTCTCAAGGAACTTGTGGCCAACCAGAATAAAATCCTTGATAACCAGAAATTGATCCTGGAAGCTGCTGGTTCTCACAGGAAGGCACTAAAGGATCTTGCAAAGGAGACCAAGAAGCTGAAGAAGAACCGTGCATCCAAAGAGTCCGTGAAGAAGTTAAGGGAGGAGGTACATAAGCTGAAGGAGGATAACTTTCCATTGGACCTGCTGTTACAAGACCCTACTGCCCAACCTGAGCTAGAGCCGGAGGTAGAGAGGTCAGCAAAGAGGAGGAGTGTGCTGCCCCCGTACGGATGGCATTGTGATAGAGTTGGCAGACCCCCCAGTACAAGCCCAGGTTACAGAGGAGGTTCAGATCCAGGTCCCGATGGTGACACAGGGTTCTGGGGACCAGTCACATATTCCCAGGTAGTCCAAAGACCCCGGGACCCACACTGAGGATCCCACACAGACGGAAGGCCTATAGGCAGTTTCTCTTTACTCTCATTCTCCTTACTTTTTGAGCTTATTTTTCTAAGTTAGCATTGAGGTCAATGCTAGCTTTCATTTGAGGGGGTAAGCCCTATTTTGGTTGATTTGGATGACTGTATAAATCACATACTATTTTTATTATGCTTTCTTTTATATTTTGGTATGTACATAACTTTACTATTCTAGTACTTTTCCTATTATTGCACTTTTTGGTCTGTATATAAAGTAACTTTCTAATGTATATATTAACCCCCCCCCCCTTTTATGTATATTCAATATAATCCCCTCTTGTACATATTCATTCTACTTTACGCATTTTAGTTTTCGCATTTTTCCTTTTTATAGCTTCTTATTTTATTTTCGTAGTTTCTTGTTTTGAATTTTTCACGTGCAATAAGCCTTTGGTTTTCTTAATGCTATGGTTCTTTCCAAAGGTAGAATTTGTGTGAACCGGGTGGCTCTTCCTGAGGATTGATGGTGTGACAACTTTCTTAAAGGTTTGAGTCTGTTTTTCTTGTTGCTTATGTGTAAACAGTAGTTGGTAAGGAATGGTACCTCAAGCAAAGCTTCACTTGCGCCTAACACATTTGCATTTGATCCTATGGTCAAAAATAAATCGTTGTGTTTAGGATGGTGAAAGTAGTGATCTTGAGACTCTTGTCTTGGCCGATAATCATCAAGTGGTTTTTCGGGACCATTGTGTTGCTCAAATAATAGCTAAGGTCATTGTGGGCCCCCAACTTTATTTCTTTAGGAATCCTATAGCTTGAGTGGTGAGAGTTTGAATTGCAAGTTCAAGTCCCGTGCCATTAGTAGAAAACTTGCCCTAAATGTTTATCTAGGCGAAATCCTAATTGTAGTTTGACTTGAGATGTGATTATAGGCTCCCCTTGATCCGAACAGTGACTTGAATATTTCCATAGCCTACCAATGACAATTTCTCTAGTTAACCCTTTTGAGCCTTAGACCTTTTTCTTTCAAGAAACCATAATACAAGCCTTACCAATTTTAACCCTCTCTTGGCACCCCTTCTTCCCTTAGCACAAGGAAAAAAAACGTAAGTTTGGGGGAGAGACGAGGAATGAAACAAAGTGAAAAAGAAGGTACAAAAAGGAAGAAAAGGAAAGGCAATGAAAAATAAAGGAAAGAAAAACAAATCAAAAAGCCAAAACGAATGAACAAGTTAGAAGAAATATAAGGAAATCAATAAAAAAAAGAAATTAAAGGTGTGGAATGTTTAGAAAGGAGAACAGTGATTGAATTAAACAAGAAGGAGTGACAGTGTGTCTCTCTAACCCCTCAGAAATAGCTAAATGACTCAATAAGTCAAGAGAATGTGAAACAAATGAAGTGCTTAAGGGAAGATAGAACTCACCTTTACCAAATATTTCCTGCATTAAACCAAAAGCCTTCATCATGTATCCACAAAAGTCTTATATGATCTTGAGTTGAATGAAGCTTACATTAGTGGAGACTCACATGAGGGGAAAGCCTATGGTACTTAGCGCCGGAGTTGAGTCTTTTCCTTGAAAGAGATGAGTGAACTCCCATTATCCTCGTTCTGAGTGTTACAATCTTAAAGTGAGGTTTGCTTAGGGAGAGTTGAGGAGTATGAGTTTGGGTTCCACAATGACCAAAGTAATAGTAAGAGTCTCGCTGATGAGTCTATTCAACTCTTGATGCTCTTGTGTCGCACTGAAATCCATGGTTTTAAAAGGGTCAAATGTTGTTAATGATTCATTTGTATTGAGGGCAATTGTTGTTCCCAGTTGATGCTAGAAGAGGTCACCTTAGGACAACTGAATTTTCTTGGATTTACTCAAAAAGGAGTGGGGCTTATTTTGTTTGCTTGAGAACAAGCAAAAACTTGAGTTTAGGGGAGTTGATAACTAGGGATTTTAACTTGTTTTTCACTCTACCTTGCTTAAGTTTTGGATGCAATTATACACAAAATAGTCCCATAGGCTTCCATGTTGTGCTTGTTGCAGGGTTTAGTCAAAAAATGATTATAAATAGTCAAAGACCTTCTCAAAAAGGAGTGAAACTTGCACAAGTACCAAGAACAAGTAAAAGCCAAGTTCAATTGACCACCACGGCCCGCGGTCCACTTTATGCGGTCCGCGGTGGTGAGATTCAGAGAGCTATCCTTCAAGGAAAAATCCATAGTGGTCCGTGGTCATGTTTATGCGGTCCGTGGTGGTGAGATTCAGAGTCATGTTTTGAAGCCAAGATCACCGCGGATCGTGGTCTAGTTTATGCGTTCTGCGGTCAAGAGGTTCAGAGATCCCAAATGTTGAAGGCTAGAAGACCTCTACGGACCGCGGACCTTTCTTCGCGGTCTGCGTTGAAGCCACTGTAGCCGCGGTCAATTTTATGCGGACTGCGGTGGCCAAGATTAGAGCCCAAGTTTGTGAAGCCAAAAAGCCTCACCGCGGCCGCGGTCCAATTTGCGCAGTCAGCAGTGACCCCGCAAGGGCATTTTTGTCTGGAATATTCAGCTGAGTATAAATAGCTTCTTTTGTTATTTTTTTAAGAGAGATTTTGATCAGACATATTTTGGGAGCTCGTGGGTGTTTTTCTACAACAATATTTGGTAATTTTAGCTAGATTTCAACAGTGAATCCTTCAATTTTATTTTATAATTCAATTACATGGGTTTTGCTTCGTCTATTTCCTTGATTTCTTCATTGATTATGAGTAGGTAAACCCATTAGCTAGGGTTGTGGCTCAACCCTAGTGTGGGTATTTAATGGGTTCATTAAATTAGGCTTTAAGTGTTTATGGGTGATGGATGTTTGGGTTGATTTATTGTTTTCTTGTTAAAATTAGTGGTTGCAAACACTAATTGGTGTTCAATTGACTAGGGTACTTCTTGAAAAAGAGGACTTGAGTCCAGAAAATCAACCGAACAAGGAATTGGGACGAAATCATGAGAATTGATAGTCCCAATTAATGGGTTAAACCTCGGGAGTAAAACCCTACTTTAACCTATATTGCTTGTGCAAATTTGACACCCAATTGACCTTGAGAAAGGCAAATTGGGCATAACCACTCAAACTACCGAGAGGTATAGAGTGGGTAGCTTTAGCGGATTGGCTATATCAGAATCTGTTATTTACTTGCCTAGGTAAAGGTCGTAACCCCGGTGCCTTTATCAAATTAGAAAACAACCCAAAAAGACAATAGTTAGTTCAATTGAAATTATAATTAGTCTAAATAATAGTTATAATATAAAACCCAAAATCATGAGAAGCACAATTATGAGAATGAAACACTACTAGATTACCTAGAAACTCAACTCCAATTCATAACTCTCTATGGAATCGATCCCGATCCTTCGGGTAAAAGCTATTTCGGCCCTCATCTTGCTACTCTAATAGTAGTGTAGGTGAGAGCCGATAACGGGCTTAAATTGAAAGTTGATTATTTCGGCGGAAGGATTGGATACAACATAGAAGAGTTGTTAGGGGTGAAGAAGGATGCAATATGGCGGTGAATTTGAAGATATTGTTGCACATTTAATAAATGTCCATGAGGAGCGGACGGACTAGTTCAAATTGGTAGAGGAAGAAGGGCATATGATGGAGTATTGAGGTCGTAGGGATTGTGCAGTGCAACGTTGTTGGGAGGTGTTAGTTGGTAATTTCCACAGGTGGGTTATCTCCTGTGAGCAGGGTAGAGGTCGTGTGGTTGGGAGCATCAGATTTGTGGAATTTTGGGCTATTAAGGTTCAGGGAATGTCATTGTGGTTGGATGATGAAATATGCGGTGTATGGTGCTAAATTCAGCAAAGGTATGCAGTCATGTTTTGGTACCTTGTGTGGTAGTTGATACGGTGTTTATATATTGGAAACAGGCTGGGCAGAGAAATTTCAAGTGTTGGAACTGGGTTCTGAGCTTATTCTATAGATAAAAGAGGATATCTTCAGATTTTATCAAGCTAATGTGCTCAACGGGGTTGTGGTAGCACGTGCGGGTGCACGAGGTGTTACACAGTGATTTCAGATAACTCAAGAGCAGTTCTTGGCACATTCGAGGATGAACGTGTGTTTAAGTGGGAGAGAATGTAACGAATCGACCGGTAGTTTTGAGCTCCAGTGCGTTGTTCGGCGGTTTAAGGCCATGAGCAGCTTCATTTCAGGTATTATGACTTGTAGGCATGGTCGGGATTGAATTCCGGAAAGTTTAGAGTTAATTTGGAAAAGCAAATTCTCATTTCGGAAGCCTTATCAAATTAGAAAACAACCCAAAAAGACAATAGTTAGTTCAATTGCAATTATAATTAGTCTAAATCATAGTTATAATATAAAACCCAAAATCATGAGAAGCACAATTATGAGAACGAAACACTACTAGATTACCTAGAAACTCAACTCCAATTCATAACTCTCTGTGGAATCGATCCCGATCCTTCGGGTAAAAGCTATTTCGGCCCTCATCTTGCTACTCTAATAGTAGTGTAGGTGAGAGTCGATAACGGGCTTAAATTGAAAGTTGATTATTTCGGCGGAAGGATTGGATACAACATAGAAGAGTTGTTAGGGGTGAAGAAGGATGCAATATGGCAGTGAATTTGAAGATATTGTCGCACATTTAATAGATGTCCATGAGGAGCGGACGGACTAGTTCAAATTGGTAGAGGAAGAAGGGCGTATGATGGGGTATTGAGGTCGTAGGGATTGTGCAGTGCAACGTGTTGGGAGGTGTTAGTTGGTAATTTCCACAGGTTGGTTATCTCCTGTGAGTAGGGTAGAGGTCGTGTGGTTGGCAAGTTTCTGCAAGGAACTTTAGTGGCTATTCGGTAGAGAGCCGAATATGGTAATGAGGCTAGAGAAATTGAGTATTCAGAGAGTGCTAATGAATGAATTTGGAAGGATTGGACGGTCGGTTGAGCAAGATCGTGTCAGCAATGAAGAAAGGATTTCGGTGGGGTCTAGAGTGGTGCAAGGAGTAGCTTCGGGCTAAGTGGGAGAGAGCCCCATCGACGACAACTGGGTTGCAGGATTATCTTCTTATGGGGTTGCGGATTATCGGCGTATTGGAAAGTTATTGTAGCTAAGGGGAAAGGAGTAAAATTGTAATTGCGCATGGGATTTGATAAATATGTGCAAAATTTGGCCCTATTGGACCAGGGTTAGGCTCTGGGAGATTCGGAATTTATGCTTAACGGAGAGGCGAGTTATAAGGGTAGTAACTTTGTTACGTGCTTCATTGAGAAGGTGTTCATTTGCTAGAAGAGCCTTGGAGTTGATTGTATTCGGGGCTAGCCAGAGTGGGTGACTCCCAATAGTGGTCCTAATGAATTCGAAGTTAAAAATGCGGTGTTTAAGGCTTTCAAGCAGCAGTATGATTAAGAATCAAGCTTTTGCAGCATAATTTTCGAGAAAGGCAAAATGGTTGGAGTGTTCTATGTTATTGTCAGTGTGCATAAGAGTATTGGAGGAGTGAGAGAAATAAACTCGGGATTCTAGAAAGATTATCAGGACACTATGAGACGGTTTGCGGGATTTAGACAGCATGGTCTCGTGAATCAAGGCCATTCGGGATAAGTGAGGAATGTGTTTGGTATGAGTTGAATGGGGTTACTATTATCTCTGATGCAATTAAGGATATTAAACGAATATAGATTGGTTATCCATGGTTGGAATGGCGCATGTACGACAATGATTAGTCCCTTCGGTGTGATTGAGTTATGCGTGCGGTTTGTGCAGGTGTGTGCAGGGCTTGTTGGCCGTCGTAATAGATTCCATTTGCAAGCATTAACGTTTTATGGCCTGTCAGGTGTAGGCAGATTTCGGAAGGTTTATGGTGGTATAGTCCACTACTTAAGGATTTGCATGTTGGGTGATTGTGAGAATTCACTTGTGTGTTGTTATGGTTCTCTTGAATTGAGGTAAGCAAAAGGTTTCTATATGATAAAGTGTTCCCCTATTAGTGGTTCAGGAGTTATGATGGAATTCTTGCGCAATCCCATATTGGCATGTTAGGTGTAGTAAACGGTATGTAATAGGAACTAAGGATCGATATTGCGGTTCGATGTTAACAAAGATGTCATGAGCTCGGATGAGCGAGAAAAAAGGATTTGAATGTTTAGAGTAAGCTGGTGTTGTCTTCAGTGTCACCTGAGATCGATGTTTGATGAAAGAGGCTTTGCATCCTGGTTATGGGTTCTTGATTTGTTTTACAGCGTCGGTATGGTCGGCGGTTTGGATGTGCAGACATGTTACCCTGTGTGGAAGGACGTGGGAGAATGACCACGGGAAGATCGTATGAGTGTGACATGTAGTCACTTAATGCATCGAAGATTTAGACTGAGTATGAAGAAGTGTAATATTGCTTATTTGAGAGTTTATGCCTGGAAGGTGTTTAGTTCATGTTTGTTGCAGATTGTGGGGTGTAGTCCCGGCTATGATGGTGGTTCTTGCGTATTATGAGAAGAAATGGGTTAGTATGGATCCAGGAAAGGCTATTAGCCTAGTTCAGTGCGAGCAGAATCGGCTTGAAGTGTGTGAATGGATATAAACAGGAATATGGGCTTCATGTGAGTCAAATGTGTTCATGTCAGTATAGCGCTCCTCACGGAGGGGTGTTGGAATATCAGATGTTGTTTCGTCTGCGTAAAATTTATATAATATTATGATTGTGCCATGTGAGTTTTGAAACAGCTTGATAAATCCCTATTTGTGGGTCTCCGGGTAGTGATGATGTTAAGTGAGCAGGAGAGCTCTTGAGATTCAGAGTATAGATATAGCACCTCAGTTGTGCTTAAGTTTTGTAGCATATGGCTCTATTAGTCTCCCCAGGATGGTATTATGCACTTAGTATTCTCGTGACCGATATTCGATATTTTTGTGAAAATGAGTAATTTAGCTCGGTGTATATCACTTATGTGAATTTCATGATGGGATCGAGTGGAACTTCGCCACGGGTATGTTATTTGGATCGGGTTGCACGCCGCAACAGTGTGGTGTTGAGTACGGTTCCCTATAAATACTTTTCTTGTGTTTTGCTTCCTATTCTCTGAGGAAAGTTCATATTAGTTGTGTGAGTCGAGTAGTCCCTTTCTAAGCCATTTCCTTATGTATCATGTTCGAGTTGTGGCCTATTGGCGCATTGTGGCATCGTGTGAGACTGATGGTCATGTCTGGGAGTGATTTGTTGAATGAGCAATTCATACTGGGTGAGACGAGATTTATAGATCAGGGATCAGTGCGATAAGGTTACGTGGAGTATATTACAGGAAAATTACCATTATTTGGTTCGTAATGAGATAATAATTTTAGTCAAGGGAAAAGATTCAATGTTTGGTTAACTCTGCAATTGGTCAGAAATTTCTACATGTCTCCTCCGTTGTGGTGGTATCGCCAGCATTATAGCAAGATGTGTATATATATATCATAAGGTGCATTGGGAGCATCAGATTCGTGGAATTTTGGGCTATTAAGGTTCAGGGAATGTCATTGTGGTTGGATGATGAAATATGCGGTGTATGGTGCTAAATTCAGCAAAGGTATGCAGTCATGTTTTGGTACCTTGTGTGGTAGTTGATACGGTGTTTATATATTGGAAACAGGCTGGGCAGAGAAATTTCAAGTGTTGGAACTGGGTTCTTAGCTTATTCTATAGATAAAAAAGGATATCTTCAGATTTTATCAAGCTAATGTGCTCAACGGGGTTGTGGTAGCACGTGCGGGTGCACGAGGTGTTACACAGTGATTTCAGATAACTCAACAGCAGTTCTTGGCACATTCGAGGATGAATGTGTGTTTAAGTGGGAGAGAATGTAACGAATCGACCGGTCGTTTTGAGCTCCAGTGCGTTGTTCGGCGGTTTAAGGCCATGAGCAGCTTCATTTCAGGTATTATGACTTGTAGGCATGGTCGGGATTGAATTCCGGGAAGTTTAGAGTTAATTTGGAAAGCAAATTCTCATTTCGGAAACCTTAATTTGGAAGAATTGACTAAGATTGGAATTTTGAGTAAACAACCTCTGAATCGGGATTTGAAGGTTCCAGCAGGTTTGTATGATGATTTCGGACTTGGGCGTATGTTCGGATTGGGAGTCGGATAACCCGGGAGCGTTTCGGCGCATATTATGGAAGATAGCATTTTAGAAGAATTTCATAAATCTGGGTTGAAAGGCATTTCAGTGTTATAAATGTCCGTTTGGGATTCCGAGTCTGGGAATAGCTCTGTATGGTGATTCTGGAGTTGGGAGCGCGATCAGAAGTGAATTCGGATGTCCGTAGGTCATTTTGAAGTCATTTGGCTAAAGATAGGAATTTGAAGGTTTTTAAGAAATCCGACCGGAAGTGGAAATTTTGATATTGGGGCCGGAATGCGATTCCAAAAGTTGAAGCAGGTATGTAATGTCGAATATGACTTGTGTGCAAAATTAGGGGTCAATCGGATGTGATTTGATAGGTTTCGGCGTCAGATGTAGAAGTTTGAAATTCCAAAGTTCATAAAGATTGAATTGGAGAGTGATTCGTTGTTTCGATGTTATTTGATGTGATTTGAGGCCTCGAAAAAGTGCGCACTACGTTTTGGAACAGGTTGGTGTAATTGGACGAGGTCCCGGGGGCCTCGGGTGGAGTCCGGGTGGTTAACGGATAAAATTTGAAGTTTGAAGAGGAGCTGAACTTCTTGTGTCTAGTGCGACCGCACCTGCGAGGATTTGGCCGCAGGTGCGGACCGCAGGAGCGGCTTTGGCACCCCATATGTGGAGCCGTCTGCAGAAGAAGGGAGCCGCAGGTGCGGGATATCAGGCATACCTGCGGGTGCGCAGGTGTGAGAGGGAGACTGCAGGTGGGGTATTCGGGCCTAGGCATATTGTTTTTAAAGCGGGGATTTGCCATTTCTTCTTCTATTTTCTTTTGGTATAGGCGATTTTGGAGAGCTTTAAGGGGAGATTTTCTTCAGTGATCACAAGGTAAGTTATTCCAACTCATTTCAAGTTAAATACCTGGTTTAAGTATGGATTTAAGTGTAGAAAATTGTGAAAATTATGGGATTTGGAAGAAAACCTAGAACTTGGTATTTTTGATTTTTACCACGAATTTGAGCATGAAAATTAGAGTAAATTGTATATTTTAGCTAGTAAGACTATGGGTAGAGTTTATCTTCGAGAAATTTCGTAATCCGGGCACGTGGGAATTTATATAATTTAAATTGTTACAAGTATTAGAGTATACTTTCATTAGTTTGCCGTTATTTGGCTAGTTTCGCAGAGTTGTGCAACGATTTGTGTCACCGGAAGGGCTTGGAAGACGGTTATGGAATTTTTGAGCGAGGCAAGCCTCTTTTCTAACTTTGTGAGGGGGAATTGTCCCCATAGGTGAACTAATTAATTATGTGCTACTATTTTCGGGGGCTATGCACGTACTAGGTGATGGGAGTCCGCGTGTAGCTACTATTATGCTTGTGTCCGGGTAGTCTAGGACCCACTAGCATGCCTTATGTGTTGTACTTGTGATTTTGCCAACAATATTAGACTGTTAATACTAGATAATTAGTAATTGACTACCTAAGAAGGTTAGAGTTTACTTCTCTTAATCATTTAGAAAGAAAATTGATTCCTCCGTGGATTATTGTGTTCCTGACAAAGTTATAATATCTAAAAATTATTGAACTTGGCAAGTGAATTTGTAGAAATGATTTAAATACTATACTCATGTTCAATTAAAGAGAATTTTATCATTTCATGGAGAAACTGGTTTCCTGATAAGAATGCAGATTAATTATGTGAATATGTGTGTATATGTGCACCTGAGTCGCATGGATGATTCGACGAGCAGGATAACTCTATTATTTATATATGATCGCGTCGCATGATCGATTCGCAAGCGGGGAAGATAGATGCATCTGTGGTTTGAGCCGTTCGACCCTCGGCATTTTATTATTGTTGGTCTGCGTCGTTCGACCCTCGGTGTTTCTTGCGCATGATATTTGTTGCCTATTTTCTGTAATTATTACCTGTTTATTGTCCTATGAAGTTTTAAATTGCCAACTGAAACGACGAATAATTTAAGTGTTAATAGGAAAGAAGTTGATATTATTTATCCCCGATTTTATTAGATTGCCCAGGATATTCCCGCTTAGTGTCTCACTTGACTATACTAAACTGACTTCTACCAAGTGTCTAATTCGACCTCTCGTCACTATCTCTCTGAGGTTAGGTGGGATACTTAGTGAGTACACGTTGTTTTCGTACTCATCCTACATTTGCTGCGCATTTTATTGCACAGGTACTTTCACAGCGATGCGGCTGGCTTAGAGACTTAGGCGAGTTGCATCATCCGAAGGCGATCTGCAGCTGACAGAGCCTCCCTCAGATGTATTTATTTTTATTTTAAATTCCTTGTCAAATTGTATTTCGGACAAGCATTGTAGTATCTGTTTAAATTCTTAGAAATTTGCTCATGCACTTGTGTCACCGGGTTCTGGGATGTATTTGGGATGTAATTTATTAAAATGGAATATTAGACTATCGTATTTACTTAGAGGATTTTATTCAGTTATTATGTAATAAAGTGAAAAGTAATGATTTAAAAAAAAAGCTAAAACAGGAAATTTAACTTAACCATTTAATGATTGGCTTGCCTGAGTGGTGTCTGGCGCCATCACGACCTTATGGATCTTGGGTCGTGACAATTGATCCTACGGAACCCATTGATCTTAAATACGTCCACGAGATATTAGGGAGCGCATGAGAAAGAATGGAGATTCTTTGTCAGAAGTTGGTTATGGATCGGGTGACGTGGAAGAATGAGAGGAGAGGAGGGGGGACCATGTAATAATTTGGCGGAATTTTCCGACAAGTCTAAGGTTGTCGGCGACGGTAGAGGGTTGTGGGAGAGGGAAGGGCGCCGTTTTTTTAAAAAGAAAATACACTAGGCGAGGAGCCTAGGGCTAGTTTTATTGATAATAAAAGGAAAAAATGAACCACATAGGAATAGTACAAATAAGGGGGACAATAGCACCTGTAATGTTGCCTTTTTGCCTCGGCTATATAATCACTCCTCTGCGCCTCACAATGCCCTATATGGAAGCCTCGTGTAGAGGAGTCATGGTGTAGCTGCCGGCAAAGTCTCACGAGGGCATATAATCTCATAGCCAATCGGATATCTTTCCAAAGGCATAGGACTAAAGCAACACAAACAGGGCTAAACCTTACCTTACTAAATCCTATCGAGGCATAAAATAGCCTCACCTACTAGCATGCATGTAAAAAGTAAGAACTAGAAAGAACCAAATATTCTATGATCATCACAGAGTTTATAACATACTCTGTGATGATATTACAATTGACAATATTAAGAAAATGATAGAGTAAAATGTAGTAGGAATTAAAATCTTGTCCCTTCTTATCCAAACTTGTAGCTTCTTCATTTGTATTTCTTTTTCATCTTCATCACACCTCTTTAAAATGTCTTCAAAATTCATGACTTCTTTTTTGAACGATTGGATCTCGTAGATGTGGTTGGGACAACTTGTTTTTGCTTGGCAACTCTCATAGGAAGCCGCCTAATATCTGGTTCCTCATTTACCCTGCCATCCCAGCTCTTCTTCCCTGTGTGTGTCTTTTTGCTTTGTCCGCTATGCATTGGTGATAAATCACCTTTTCTTATTGCCTCTTCCCTGCACTGTTGCATCATTGCGCCTTCCTCACCTTCTTCATAAAAATCTCTTCCCAATATCACAGGATTTGGCAGGTCTTGAAACAGATCTTGGGCCACCAGTGCTCCATCTTTGTTATTAATCAACGCTGCACTTTTTTGCTGTAACTCTACGTCTTTCAACTTATTCCTGCTCTTATTCATACGACCAGTACTTAAAGCAGTATTATTCAACGACATTGCAGGTTTGGAACTTACCATCGCGTCCAAAAGTTTTCTCTCATCCAAGCTGATAACTGGAGAGTTTGGATTGTGCTGTTGCTGCCCATCTTTTGTTGTAACTGATTTTGACACAATTTGCTGCTGCTATCCATAAGTTAATGTTGGTACTTCATGTTGATCACTCACACAATTAGCAGCTGATTTGTTAGAGATGAGCTGTTGCTGCCCAGAAATCATATCTACTGTTTTTGCCAACGAACTAGCAGCTATTATGATCTGTTGCTGCCTAGTTTTAGGAATGAAATATGGGGCTTGTGCATTTAATTTGCTGCCTGTATTTAACTTTGAAGAGCTGCCCATTCTTGGCAAAGGTGAGCCAACTGAAAGGATCTCCTCATCTCCACTACAGCGTTCACCTTCATCAGTTGAATCCTCGGCAAAATCAGCACCCCAATCTTCATCATCCTCATCCTCTCGTCGGTCAGCCCACAAATTGGATTTAGTTGCCATCTCCCTCACGTTTGCTTTTATTATCTCGTTGTTATTTCCAGTAGAAAGGATTATTTGTCTAGATTCCCCACCATGCTCCCTACACGACTCCATCGATTGTGTAGGAACTTCAAACACAGATTTGTTCAAAGTCACGATTGGTTGTTTAACCATATGGGTGTGTGTTATCATTTATGCCTGGGTCTCTTTAATAATCTGTTCCACATGTGGGCTGGAGAAGTGCAATGTTGGAGTAGTAGAGCTATATGCATGTATGCCCGTAGCTCCTCCACAATTAGAACAATGTCTTGTGATGCATTTACTGGAACACTAGAATTCTGCTGGTTTTTATTTGAGCTTGCACTTATATCCTTCTGTTGCAAAATACCCACAGTATCTTCCTGCTCGTTGTTCAAAGTTTCAAAAGTGTTGAGCACCTTACTTTCTTTGAATCATCAAATCGTATAGCTGCCGAAGTCGCTGCAACTACCTGCTTTCTATTTCCTGAAAATTTTGCTGTGCTAGGTGATGTATGAGATCGATTTACCACTGTCCATTCATTCTTAAAACCTGTTGATTTCTCCACTGGTTCAAACGGTGCAACACCACAATCAATAACTGCCTTCAATGCAGCAGTAGCCTCCACAATAGCACCTACACTAGTTGGTTCAATTACAGGTCCTTCAATATGTCATGGCAGTGCTACTGCCTTAGCATTTATTGCATTAGAATCTATAGGACCTTGACAATTTTCAGCTTCATTACACAATTGTCCAGCTGCTGCTATTTTTTCCATATTGGCTCTATCACCAGCAGGATTCAATTGACCAATACAAATATCAGCATCGACACCTCCACGACCTAAATTAACACCTGAAGCAGCACGATCAACTGACGCTTGATGACGCCCTTGTATATGAGCTGTTTGATCCACACCATCATGTTGCCCATTATCTCGACCTGTAGCAGCTCTTATTTGGTTCAAACAATCCCTATCATCATCCAACAATTGTTCACAATCTGCCTTAGCCTCTTTTGTATTACCAATTTGTACAGATGCATTAGCTCAATCAAAACCAATCTTTGGGCCTACTTCAATTGTCACGACACTTGCATCATTAGTAACATGTACCTTATCATAATCATGCACAACTGTTGCTGCTTTGTATTGCAATTGACTTCCACCATGTTCATGAGCCGCATGAAGCATGTTTACAACCTGAGCATCTACAGTTGTGACGACCTTATTTCCAGTAGCATCAGCGTTATCTCCAGTTGCTTCAGCTGTCANTGTTCATGAGTCGCATGAAGCATGTTTACAACCTGAGCATCTACAGTTGTGACGACCTTATTTCCAGTAGCATCAGCGTTATCTCCAGTTGCTTCAGTTGTCGTAACAGTTGCTTCTTTAGTAGACTTCAACCTGTCATAAGCTTGAACTATAGGATTAACTGCTGCAAAAATCCTCGCTAAGGCTGTTTTAGCAGGAACCTCACGATTAGGTAAAGGTGTACCCTTATTATTCTTTGAAGCATCTCCTACATGCAAACCTGTAACACCATGATTCTTCAATGTCTCCATCTGCTGCTCAAACATTTTTTCTGTTGATATTTCACCTCCTTGCTTACCACCTTTTTCTAATAAATCCTTTCCTGTATGACCAGCTCTTTCAGCATTTAAATACTCCCTTGCATCTCCTTGCAACTTTTCAAAATTTGTACCATCCTTAATAGGCAGAACACTGTCCAGGTTCACCTCCTCTGTCGTCACCTCTATTTCAACTTGTGTTTTCATTACTCGACACACCTCCTTGATGTTTTCAACAAGTGCAATACTTAGGCAGATTGTCATATACTATTTCCTGATGGTGCACGACCTGTTTACTAGTAATTCGATCAACAATTTGAAGCTTAACCTTTTTAGGATGTTTACCAAGAAGATCAATTATAACCTTAACTCTAGCAGCACTAGGTCTAGTTTTTTCTTGTGTCGCCTTATCCACAGCAAGAGCTTTACCAACTGCTGATAGACATTAACGACCTCTTTGCAAAGAAATTAGGTGGCAAACATGGTAGTGAAATCCATACAACAGCCATAAATGTCTCTTCTTTCGGATTGAATCCTAGCGTCAATGGGAAAGTTCGAAAGAAATAGTCGTCGCCTTTGTGTTTAAGATATCCAGTCGACCTTGATAAAAACTGAATATAATCAGTGTATAAATCAAACCTGATCAACAGGTGACGAAATTCCAATTGCCCCACGTTATAGTGGCCATGAACGTCGAATTGCGACGCAAAAATTCTTCTGTTTTCTTGTAATTCTGGTTTTCCGTAAGAAAATTTCATCACTACTGCCTGGTGTAGCCCTTCTTCCCTTATAAAATCATTAACCTCCTCCATTGTGAATTCTATCATTGGTTCTCCATGATCAAGTTTAACTGGGAACAATTCGATTTTTGACGGCACTAGAGCAGACTGTTTTGGATGAAGTTTTGAAGCATAGGATTGTTTTGTATTACGTTTGGGGATTGTTTCAGTATGGATTTGGGTTACCTCTCCCACAGCCAAAGGCTGGGGAGAGATCGCAGCAGCCATGGCTTCCAAAGCTCACAAGAAAATCGCCAGTGAGAGGAGAAAGCGTAGAGAGATTTTTAAGGGCGCCGTTTGGGTCAGGGATGTTAGGGCTTTTTTTTATTTTTTTATTTTATTTTGGATGTTAGGGCTAGGGTTTAGAGTTTAATGGTTTTTTTATATGGTATGGGGGATTAATCTGGGCCCTAGGATTAGACATGATAGATGGCTAGGATTTGAGCAGGGGCTGGGGTGGACCAAACGGGTTTTGGTGCGGGTCAGTTGACTTGAGTCAAGACTAAGGGAATTGGGTATTGGATTAAATGGGATTGGGTTAAAGAATAGACTGGGTTGGCGATTTTGGGCCTCTTTTGGGCTAAAACAATACCCAAAATATAGTTAAAACCCTTTTAATATAAGATAAATATACTATACAATGCAAAGGTCAATCTACTTAATTAAACTAAATTATACATAAAATGTGAAACTATTTTTGGTATTTTCAAATATCATACTGAATAAAAATGGGATTAGATTAAAAAAAAATTCAAATTAAAATAATATTCCTACCAAAAATACTGATATTTTGAGAACAAAGTGAAAATATTTTTGTAATTTTTATTTTTTGTGATAAAACAAAGTAAAAGAGCAAAAAACTAGTTAAAATTGCGATATTAGACCAAAACTAAATATTTAAACGCTAACATGTGTAAAATCTCGGGGAGGGTCAAAAATTACATGTCTACAGCTGCCCCTCTTTGACTGGAAACACGAAGAGTTTTCAGACAAAGAACGACGAGACAAGTTTCTTGACCCGACCCTTATTTATAAAGACCAAAAACTTACATAAAGGAGAATGTGAGTGAACCTTGGTATCCGAGCTGCCTACATATCCTTGGTTATGAAGGAATCAGGACACATGTAGTTCATATATAAGTAGGAAAACTGACTAAGGAGGATACCGAGGTGGATGTCGAGTGAAGTGTCGTCGAGGTTCCAGTGCGCGATTACATCAAAATAAAACCAAATGAAACATAAAAATTACAAGAAGAACTATAAAATCATATCTACTCTTCTGCCTTGAATCTTCTACGGTCTTGTTGTGCATCTCGAACTATTGGCTCGCATTCTTGAGGTGAGCTTCT
Organism: Nicotiana undulata; assembly: GCA_005239495.1. Lineage (NCBI taxonomy): Eukaryota > Viridiplantae > Streptophyta > Magnoliopsida > Solanales > Solanaceae > Nicotiana > Nicotiana undulata. Next base: position 102,054 of record ML248583.1, on the reverse strand, counting down.
GCTACCTCTAACTTGAATTGACCTTATTCTTTAGGCAGGCTCCTAATGTTTAGGCAGGCTCCTGATGTTGATTTGAACTTAAATCTGAAATGAAGTCTAAAATGACTTTCTGTCTTTCAGGTGGGCGCCTGCTACTGACTTAACACTTAAAATGAATTCCCTCGTTCTCCAGGTGGGTGCCTGATGACTTAACTTGAAATGTATTCCCTCGTTCTCCAGAGTGGGTGCATGATGACTTAACTTGAAATGAATTCCCTCGTTCTACTGGTGGGCGCCTGATGACTTAACTTGAAATTGATTCCCTCGTTCTCCAGGTGGGCGCCTGATGACTTAACTTGAAATGAATTCCTTCTTTCTCCATGTGGGCGCCTGATAACGTAACTTGAAAAGAATTCCCTCGTTCTCTAGATGGGCGCATGTTTTTACCCATGTTTTCCCCAAAAAATATTTTTAATTGCGTAGATGTCTTCAAAGTCATGCAGTAATAGCAATTGGTATTTTCAATAATTTTCCTATATTTTTATTAATTTATTCAGCATTTTATTTCCTATAAATAATCACAAAATTGCATTACAAAGAATTTCAAAAGCATTTCTTGATTTTATGTATTATTTTTGGTCTTATTAAGACCAAATTATTTCATAATTAGCCAAATTGGCTCCTTTTGGCTAAAATTACAATAACTTTGCTATTATAGCCCAATCATATGATTTTATACTATTTTTTGAACGGAAATTGGTCATTTATATTTTAAAATACTAAGTAATCATTTTAAATTATTTTCTATGCATGAAATCCATGTTTTATAATTAAAAGATATTTTTGTAAATTGTTTAATTAATTTACATTGGGTATTTAACAAATGGACACTTTTATTTCAATTATAGCCTAATTAAGACCTAACTCCAACCCAATTAAACAGTCCAGTACCATTTATTAATTACCAGGCCCAACTCTTGTTTAATCTGGACCGTTGATCAATTTTGGTCAACGGTCCAGATCTCCTATTACCTAATTTAACCGTAGAGACTACCCCCCCTTCCCCTCTCATTTCTCTCTTTCACTTCGCCGTTACATCTCTCTCATTTCTCAAACTGTCTCTGCTAAGCTCTCTCACAGGCTATCAACTCACCGGTAACAATGGTAGTTCCACCACTACCTCGAGCTTCCACAGCTCCCTCACACGTCAAAACTGTTGCTACCCTAGAGATCTCAAAGGAACCATAGGCGGTTCAACTCACCCTATGGCTTTTCATGACTGTCTCAGGCATTCTTGGCTGTCCGAGTAAGATCCTTCCACCTCCAGCTAGAATCTGTGATTTCTATGCCGATTCTCTCTTTGAAACCCTTATTTTTACTCTTGGTTTCTTAGATCTATAACAAGATCTAAGTATATTCGAGTTATCTTTACTATTTTTATAAAGTTTTCTTCGATTTCTTCTAAAATGACTCTTCGTCTTCAAACTAGGGTTCTTAACCCCTTTCAAAAATGGTTTTTCCTTATGATATTAGTATTATTCTATACTTTTCACTATGTTTAAACGTTTATTTGAGTCTTTCTCTTTTTATTTGAGTTATTATGTTAAAACCCTAAACTTCTCCTACGTTCTTGAGTTTGTCTTTGATAATATGTTTGTTTAACCTGCGTATGTGCTTGTTTCTCATTAGTGTTATGACTTTCTATGATTTCGCCTTATTTTTCTTGTTAGGGTTTCTGATTCTTTACTTCTTCCGCCTATATCATGTTTATTCCGTTAATTCATACTATACTCTATGTGAATCCCTAATTTTATATGATTTTTACCCTATCGACTTATTAGGGTTTCTGACTCTTGCCTATTATGTGTTTATTCGGCTTATTTTCATGAACTTGTGTTAATTCCCCTAATCAGTGCTATGTTCTAATTCGAATCCCTGATTTATGTGATTCTTTCACCATACTTTTCCTATTCTTGCCTATATTATGTTTTTTCCTGTTCATTTGTGGTACTTTCCTTTAGTTAATATTGCCCTATGATGGAATCTCTGTTTCCCTGCGATTGGTATCCTCTGTTCCTTACTGATTTTAACCTCTAAAATATTCTCTTGCCTTATTTCATGGTTGATTATGCTGTCAAACAGATTCTTAAGCATTTTCCTTAATTAGAATCTGTTGAACCTAGCCTCTATTACATGTTTTATACTTATGCCATGCTAAAAACTATTTCCTTATGTGTGATATCCAGCCTTATATGATTTCCTTCCTTATTTAGTATCTACTATTACCATTTGAATTTAACTCATTAACTAAAGGGAGTACTTATGTTGATTTGATTCTAATTTGTACATAGTTTCATAATTACTGCTGAACTATGATCTTTACGTTATTTGCTACCCGTTTTCAAAATATAAATACACTGTTCTTTCATTAACACAACACAAGAACACTTTGGTTCTAAAGCTCTCTCTCACACTCAAACTTTCTGCTCTCTTTCTGTGCTACTTACTATTGTTCTAAGTCAACCGGTTGTAAGCCAAGGTTGATTGCTATATTCTCTAGTTCTTCACTCCGCGTTTACTATCTTCTATACTAGTATGTCCTGATTTCAATTTAAGTCCCAAAAATAACATGTTTCTTTTACTACTTCAATTCATCCTATTTCTAGTCTTATTTCACTTGTGGTTTTGTTGTTCAACATGCAACTATCTACTTTACTGCTTTATCAGCAGGCTTCTGAATATGCCATCTCCCTTAGAATCAGCATGCTTATGAAATGTTACTCCCCCTTCTGTAGTTTGTCTCAATATAACTATGTTCCTTTGTATGCTTAACTAGTTTTAGTATGAACATGTCTTTGGCAAGACAACTTGTACCTTAAATTACCTGGTTCTGTGTTAGCTCTGAAGTTCATGCTATACCCTAATCCCTTGAACCGCCCATTTGAATGTTTCTGATCCTGTACCTATGTGTACCTCTGCATATTATTTGTTTACCATTATGTGCTCTACTGCAATCCCTATTACCCCTGTATGAAGGTTTTGTGGTGTTGAACCTACCTTGGTTCTGTGTTCTTTGGTGTTGCTGAACCTATTCTGGTTCTGTGTTTGGTCTGTTGTTTGTTGGTTCCCTACTCATTTTAAACTATCTTATTGAATAACTTCCTCTGTTGTTGTTTTTACAAAACTATTTCAAACAAGTTTCTTTTCGAACTATTTTCCTACTTAAAACCTTTTTCAAAGCTATGTCATGAACTTTCACTCTACTCTTAGACCTCTAAGTTCTACCCCTCTAATATGTGACTGCTTAGGGATCCTTATGAGATCCCTCTGAACTCTAATGCATTAGAGTTGGATCTTCCACACTGCACTTACTCAATTATGGTTATGAAATCTGGGTGTGAGCACTACCTAGGATCCTTTGAGGTCCTTAGTGAACTCTGACACACCCGGATATTGAGAAAGGCTATGAAACAATCTGAGCAGTTGATGTTTTGAGATCTGGGCCTATTTGCAGGCTCCCTATAGTGTAACTTCTTGTTTTCTTTATCTACTTATGTAATTCATTCAATATTTTGTTTGTAATAACTACTATAAACGAATATTGGGGGATGGATAGTGAAAATAGGAGGGTAGATATATAGGTTATCTACATAAAGGGTAGAAACCATGCTTTTTAGGTTTACATTTGTATGCGCACTGGAATCCATATTTAGTATGAATCATGCAAAGCATACCATGCATTAGATACCATGATTTTAGGTTTCATGTGTACTGTTTCAGCATCTCGTTTTGACATTATTATTATCACTTAGAAATCTTGTTTCTAGGATGAATGACAACATTAAAATAAACTGTTACTTTCCACATCTTTGAAATCATGTTTAAACAATGCTGCAACCTTGTGTGTATTTAAAAATCCTGCTTTAAGAACTCTGCATATCTTGAAATCATGTTGTGCATTAAGAAGTCCTTCTTTAGGAATTTGCATCGTTCCACACTTTACATGGGCATATTAGAACACCATGTTTAGGATCTCGTTCATACTCGTTCAGATACATTTAGTTCAATTACTGATGCATGAAAGGAATATAAAACAGTCTCACCCCGTTTTAAAAACATTGGTAATAATCATGTATCTTGCAACACCTAGAAAATCATGCTTTAGGTGAAACAACTTATAATAGTTTTCTCAATAATTTTGGTAACAACTGTGCATTATCCAACACCTAGGCAAGCCTTAGGTAACCAATTTCTTATAAATATGGAAATTTCCTCTTTTTGTTTACTGCTTAATGCTTAACATGCTTAAAATCAGTAGACAACTGATTAGGGTCCCTGCTTCTAAACCTATAAGATAAAATGGCATATCTTTTGTGTTATGATATTCACCTAGACATCATGTCTTAGGGTCCTGCTAATAATATTGTTTCCCTTTTGTTTGTGTTTGAGTCGTGTTGTTTACATGCATTAACTGTGGAAGTAAACCTGAGCCTCTTATTTTCTCTTTCCAACTTTAATTTTCTAAAAGTCCTATGTGTTCTTGCTTGTCTCCTTAGTATTTTCTCCTTTAAAACCTTAGGGGTCTGTTTAGAACCGCCCATAGGTAGAGGTCTTAAATTCCTCCGGGACCATTAAGAAGGGACGAGTAACATCACACAATAGAGGTCGTTAAATAAAATTCATTTAAATAACCTCTAAGGGGTGAGAAAGGGTAGACATGGATATGATGACCGGTGCGCTAATGCCACGTGTAGCCCCTCTTCTAAGGAGTGATTACTGGGTATTGTACCGATGTGATCCTATAGGATAAACTACTTAGGACCCCCTTCCTCTATTCATTACATATATATGCATAGGTTATAAATCCTTAGACTTCAAATCTTTTAAACTTTAGCACATATGTGAGCTTAGACTGCAAATCTTTTCAAAACCCTTTACTTGTTTAAACTCTAATTGCTTGCTTGCTACTTGCCTAAATTAACAAAGCTATTTGACCGGGAACCACAATTGTGGACTTTGAGGGGTGCCTAACACATTCCCCTCGAAGTAATTTCAAGCCCTTAGCCAATCTTTGGTTAACTAATTAGTGTTGTAATGACCCTTAATAGGTGTCGTAACGCACCTTAACTCGTTAGGTGGCGACTCTCCAATTCCTAATATATCCCCTTTCCCAAAAGGAAACGAGTTGTCCCGATAATGTCAAGAACCCTGACCGATCTGAAAGGAGAAGGAAAAAAGGGGACGCGACAGCATGGCGACTCTACTGGGGATTTTAGGTTTTTACCACTTCAAACTACTTTGTGAAATTGTACCTTTACTTTGTTAATATTTGCATCCGTTTCCCTTTCCCCTTTATGTGCAATTAATTGTTTATATTTGTCAAATAATTAATCTTTCTCAAAGGTAAAAATGACATGTTTTCTTTGTTTTCCTTTGTAACCGCTTTAAATTATAACTGTTGTATTTATCGCTTTCATAACGTGCAAATACATGACTACATGCTTTATTGCTTATTGTGGCATAACCGTGCTCAACATCAATACAAATCCTATAGCAACACTTGATGAGTGGTTGCACTCTTCCTATTTTATATCACCCCAAAATTCGGAAAGGCTTATTTGCAGTAAAACTAGTCGATCAGCGGTGCAGTCGACAGTTCCGTGCCTTCCCCTTGAGTTGTCCATTCAAGGGTACCGGTCCAAGACTCCATAGAAACCTTACTCTGTTATATTTTGCATGCATCATGGTTAAACCTAGGTGGGTTAAGGTGTTGTCCGCACAATAACCCTTTAAGACAGCCTTGTCCTAAGTCCACCAGGTTTTCGTAATCCCAACGGACATAATCACGTTTTGGGAATTTATTTGGAGAACTAAATGCTTGTATGCTAATCATAAAGGTATATATAGTCGAGTCTGGCGGGGGTAAGGTTCTAACTATGTTTGTCTTGCAGAAATATGAGGCACGAAGTCCCTAGATTCAGCATGGTCAGCAACATCCCTCCAATGCTCCTGAATTGGTGGGAGGATCTTCACTCAAGTGATAAGAAACATGTCAAGAAATACATGGGTAACTTACCATCTCTCCTAGACATCCAACCAAAAAACATGTTGGTTGAGGCTGCCACCTTATTTTGGGATAATGAAAGAGCCGTGTTTCGTTTTGGGAACATCGTGATGGCACCACTGCTAGTAGAAACAGGAGGATTAGTTGGGTTAGTCTGGGAAATCACTGGGTTGCTGATACCTGAAAACCGCACAGGCAAGGGCTTTCTGAAAATGATGGGTTTGAAGAAGAATGCCGAGTTAGAATGCTTGAAGCAGTCATACATACCTTTTGAGTACTTATATGAAATATACGGTCACAACAAGTCATACCGTACTCACCATGACAAATTTGTCATTACATCTTTGGGACATATTCACCGTAGAGTATTTGTCTTCATTGTTTGCTTCCTGGGTTTGATCGTGTTTCCAACAAAGAAAGAAAGGATTTACACTAGGTTATTCATGGTAACCAAGAACTTGATGGAGGGAATTGACGGGCGAGCCTTCAGCATCGTCCGAATGTTCATAGCAGACATTTACCGAGCTCAGGAACATTGTCAAAAAGGAGTTAAGCACTTCGAAGGTTGCAATTTGTTACTACAACTGTGGCTCTTAGAACATCTCCAAAAGGGTCAATACAAGCAGAAATTTCCACGAAGGGCGTGGAACGACCACATCGCTTCCCATCACCCCAAGCGGATGACATATATCCCCGACAGATTTGCTCAGCCAGTGAATGTCAATGAGTGGGTAGAATTCTTTGATAATCTCAGTGAGGAGAAGGTACAGTGGATGTTCGAGTGGTTTCCAAAGGACGAATTCATTGTCAGGTCCAGGGATGCGCCACACTTGGTGCTAATCGGGCTGAGGGGAATATATCCTTACCTTCCTCTCCGAGTCATGAGAAAATCAAGCAGAAAGCAAGTTGTACCCAAGGGTCGACAAGATGAGCCATTTCCGAGCTGACTTTCGGGATGATGGTATTCCCTACAAGTTATAATCCCAACACATGCGGCCGTGCAAAATCATTTTGGAAAAGGGTACTATTGAACCAGACATATACCATGTTGGGTGTGCACCTCTTTATCCGTCATGGTTGGAAGACGGCCTGCATGGGACGGGGAGGCCAAGAATTAGTCGAGGCCACATAATCATAAATGAGAGTGTCGAGGCTCAGGTCAAGTATAATCGGCAGCGCAAGAGGATTCACGAGTCTGAGAATGAGCACCGTGAGATACATGAAACCAACAAAAGGCTGATCGAGGAATAGAAAGACATGGCCATCCGTTACAAAAAGAAGTTGGAATACCGGAGCGAGGCATAGTGGAGTTGAAATGTAAGATCATCAAGAGGGTTGAAGACTGTAAGAAAGCTGAGGGGAATGAAGGAGGGCAGCTAGCTAGAGCATACCTACTACTGAGACTGCATGAGCTAGGGAATTTGTTCGATGGGATCAAGGATATCGAATCTGGGAAAGGACCTTCTGGGACCAAGTAGAATAGGATTTCCTTTTTCACTTTATCAATGTAATAAGGCCAATGGCCATTAGTGACTTGATTTCCTGTTTATTATTTTAATGTCGTTTTGGATTCGTCTATATTTTTTTACATTAATTTAATGAGGCATTCTAGCATTTAAGTTCCCCAAATCAATTTCTCTCTAGGCCTACCTCGGGCACAAGGAGGCTCCCAAATTAGGACACGCCTTTATATTCCTGCACTATGTGTTTGAATACTGCAATATTTTCTCATGACCCTCACTATCTTGGCTACCTTTTGTTTTGTTTTTTTTCTTTTGATTATTCCTCTCCCCAAAGGTTGGTTCGTGCATTCTGGCATCATCATCATACTACACAAGATCCAGGGGCCTTCCGCATTCTCCTCTTCCTAGTTCACCTAAGGGAAAAAGCAAAGGCAAAGGCAAAATGGAAGATTCGAGCAATATTTGGAAAGACAACACAACCCTAGTAGAACAAAAAGAAGCTACTGAAAGTCAAGGTACTCTGGTTCAGAATGAGGCTATGACACAACTCGAGCAAAGGTTGTTGAAGCTCCAAGGGGAGCTTGAGCTTGTCCGAAATCTGGCAAATCTATCCTTCTCACTCAATATTCCAGACGTCAATCATCCAGACACCCAAAACCCCATACCTCCTCAAAACACACCAAACAAACAAAATCCTCCCACAACTCATCACAGTACTCCACCGAAAAACCCAACTACTCCACCACAATGCAACACCTGACACACTCCGAGGAACACCACACTGATCATCCCCGAACCACAAAACTCCACAAATGACCACCTCTATACCCAGGCGCCAGGACATTACAGCAATCCCATCTACGTGGAGACTCTGCCACACTCCACCCAACCCATTCCATACACATCTGAATACAGTGAGAAAGGTTTGCTTTTCAAGAATTTGGCTGAAGAACTTAAGAAGTTGACTAGCCGAATTCAAGGTGTTGAAGGAAGCAAAGGAGTTGAATGGCTGAACTATGAAGATCTCTGCATACAACCCGATGTTGAAATACCTGAGGGTTACAAACCTCTCAAGTTTAAGATGTTCGGCGGTACAGGTGATCCTAGGGTCCATATGAGGACCTATTGTGGTAAATTGGTTGGAGTGGGAAGAGATGAGAAGATTCACATGAAGTTATTTATGAGGAGCCTCACGGGGGATGCTCTGTCTGGGTACATTAGCCAAGACCATAAGAAATGGTCCAATTGGGTTAACATGGCATCAGACTTCATGGACTGGTTCAGTTTCAATACGAAGAATTCGCCAGATGATTTCTATATTCATAATTATAAGAAGAAGCCCACAGAAACTTTTCGCGAGTATGCTACTCGCTGGAGATCTGAAGCAGCTAAGGTCAGGCCTACCCTAGATGAAGAACAAACAAACAGATTATTTTTCCAAGCACAAGACCCACTTTATTATGAGCGGAATATGGTGATTGAAAACCACAAATTCTCTGACATTATCAAGTTAGGTGAGAGAATTGAAGAAGGGATCAAAAGTAGAATGGTTACCAATTTTGAAGCGTAGCAGGTTAGGAACAAGGCGTTGCAATCTGGTGGTATGTCTAAGAAGAGAGATGTGGGAGTTGTAATGGTTGCATAGAGGGCTAAATCCCCACTGAAATATCAAACCTACCAAACGCCGCCGCTCACATATCAACCAGTGCCTTCACCAACATACCAAGCTCCCTCACCCACATACTAGTCAACACCTCCACCAACAAATCAGTCATCCCCACCACCTAATTATCAGCCTACTTCTCCCAGATATTCCCATATAGCTCATGTTTGCCATACCTACAACTCTTAACCATCTCACTTCCAGCTCCCCCCTACTTGCCAAAATGTTCCAAGACCTTGACCCAATTTTGATCGCAGGCCGCCCAAACAATACACTGCCATTGCTGAGCCTATTTACCAGCTATATGAAAGGCTAAAAGCTACTGGTTATGTCACTCATATACCTGTTGTAACCCATGAGAATCCCTCTCAATGGGTTAATCCAAATAAGACCAGTGCATACCATTCCGGCATGAAGGGACACACAATTGATGAATGCTGCTCACTAAAAGATACGATACAATCTTTGATTGATAATAAGGTCATTCTAGAAAAGGAATCTACTCCCAATGTCCATAACAATCCACTCCCAGACCATAAGGGTGGAGGCATCAATATGTTCGAGATAGAAGAGGATTGGGACCCATAGGGTAAATCGGGTTGATCATAGAAGGTGATGACCCAAAGAAGCCAGTAGTCACTCTTAATCCTATCATAGTACAGATTCAGCCATCCGGAGATGTTTAGGTAACGGCATTAGTCCCATTAGAGTTTGAAGCGGCACCACCTGTAGATGCACGTGTGCCATTCGAGATTGAATTTATGCCACATGCTAAGGCACCCGTCCCATTCGAAGTGAAAGTAGCTGCACCAATCACAGTTGTGGTGTCAACCACACCACCCTTTTACACCAACGTTGTACCATGTGATTATGTAGCTGAGGCAAAAAGGAAAGGCAAAGTCAAGATAGAAGAAGCTACTGTTGCACAGGGAATGACAAGGACAGGCAAGGTCTATACACCTGAACACTTGGTAGAGTCTACCAAACAGGCTTCCAACAGACCACCCATCATTGAGACAGGCCCAGACGATCTTTGGAGGAAGGTGCAGGACAAAGAATACTCAGTCATCGTTCAGTTTAACAAAACCCTAGCCAAGATATCCATTCTGTCATTGCTACAGAATTCTGAGACGCATAGAAATGCTTTGGTAAAAGTGTTGAACGAACCATATGTTCCAAATAACATCACCTGCGGGGAAATGGCCAATATAGTGGTTCAAGTGCTGGAGAGTCATAAAATCACTTTCCACGAGGGCGAGTTGCCACCTGAAGGGTTAAGTCACAACAATGCACTGCACATCACTGTGCAATGTGAATACCACTTCATCACCAGAATTCTGATTGACGGGGGATCCAACCTCAACATCTGTCCATTGACAACGCTCAAGAAATTGGGCAAGGGACTGTACGAGATAAGAGAAGGGTCGATGAATGTGAAAGCTTTAGACGATTCTGAGAGGTCTACCATTGGTGAGATCAGTCTTTGTTTGCAAATGGGACCTACATGGTTCGAGGTTGATTTTCAGGTGATAGACATATCGGCATCCTACAACCATTTATTGGGACGGCCATGGATAAATGCCGCTGGGGCCGTGGCGTCATCATTACATCAGGCAGTGAAGTTCGAATGGAACCACCAGGAAGTGATCATCCACGGAGATGGAAGCAACCCCATCTATAGTCGCCAGACCATCCAGGTGGTTGGAGGTAGAAGAAGGCTGGGTGGAGAAACCTACCACCATATCGAGCGGGTCAATGCAATAGACAAAGAAAAATGGTGGTACAGTAAGATTGAAAGCATACTAAACTTGAATGGGTATGATCCTAGTAGAGGACTTGGTATGAATCTTCAAGGGATCTCCAAGCCAATACAGCTCAAACTCCATGGCACCACTTTTGGTCTGGGATACAAATACACATGGCAAGAGTACAAGAACTGGTCGCCACCATGGCGCGGTCCTTATTACCCATTGGAACAGCCGATACCGCATCTGGAGAATACTTTCAGCAAGCCAATATCATATGGGGGTCAGAAGAAGAAGAAGCACTGGCTGCCTTGAAGGATCTATTCTTGGAAGAGGATGATATGGACTGTTGCGTCATTGTCGAGGAGAAGGAGGAGGAAGTCCCTTCCATCCAAGTTGTGAGCAAAGGATCATTCCTTAAGAACTGGACTGTCAGAACATCCAGGCCCGACGAGTCCCAGGGTAGCAAGGCTGAACAAGCATTGTCTATTTTTATTCGCTAAATGATTTCCTTTTTCGCATTTCCATTTTTTGCAATAAGATCTTCAATGTTCCAAAACATTTGCTTAAATTATCAAAACGTTTTTATGTTTTAATGAACCAATATTTATTATTATTACTGTTTTTCTCTCATCAATTCTTTCAATACAACATTACTATTTCCTATCTTGATGAACCAATGACTGTGACATGCAACGAGACAACGCAACAAACAGACAGTGATTCAGAAGAAGAGGATGATATCATACCTGATTAATTTATCAGAGAAGTTGAGGATTTCAAAAACAAACCTAAGTCCAACCTGGACGAGACTGAGATTGTCAACCTGGGAGATTCGGAAATTGTCAAGGAAACTCGCACCAGCATTCACTTATCGCCGTTAGAGAAGAAGGAATACACACAATTCTTGAAAGAATGTGAAGACATATTTGCATGGTCGTACGATGACATGACTGGTCTAAGTACATCCATTGTGGCTCACAAACTGCCAAGCAATCCAACGTGCCCGCCGGTAAAACAAAAGCTCAGAAAGTTCAAGCCTGATATGAGTTTGAAAATCAAAGAGGAAGTTACCAAGCAAATCAATGCCAAGGTTCTCCCGGTGGTTGAATATCTGACCTGGTTAGCCAACATCGTGCCGGTACCTAGGAAAGATGGAAAGGTCAGGGTTTATGTCGACTACCGGGATCTCAACCGAGCCAGTCCGAAGGATGATTTCCCTCTTCCATACATACACATCATGATTGACAATTGTGCCAAGCATGAACTGCAGTCGTTCTTGCTTTGCTGGTTAGCATCAGATTTGGATGGACGAGGAAGTTGCTGAGGAAACGACTTTCCTTACGCCATGGGGAGTTTACTGTTATAAGATGATGCCATTCAACCTAATGAATGTTGGGGCCACCAATATGAGAGATATGACCACTATCTTCTATGACATGATACACAGAAAGATTGAGGTGTATGTGGATGACGTTATTATCAAGTCCAAGAAAGCCACCAACCACACTGCAGATCTGAGGAAGTTCTTCAATAGGTTACGAAAATAAAACTTGAAATTAAACCCCGCGAAGTGTGCATTCGGGGTTCCCGCTGGAAAATTGCTTGGGTTCATTGTTAGTCGGCGGGGAATAGAATTGGATCCGTCAAAGGTCAAAGCCATCGAAGAATTACCACCACAAAAAAACAAGAAAGATGCACTGGCCACTCTATCATCCAGGATACAACACCCAGATAAGAACTTCATTGACCCTATTCCGGTAAAGATCCATAGCTGGCCGGCTTACAGTGCCCATGTTGAAGAGGAAGCAGATAAAAAACCATTGTTCCATGACATCAAGGAGTATTTGTCAAAGGGAGAGTACCCAGAGCTTGCAAATCATACTCAGAAATGCATGTTTCGAAGATTATCCAACAGTTTCTTTCACAGTGGAGGAATCTTGTATAGGAGAACTGCCGATCTGGGATTATTGAGATGTGTTGATGCAAAGGAAGCTTCCAAATTACTTGAAGAAATCCACACTGGGATTTGTGGCCCACATATGAATTGTTTTATCTTGGACAAGAAGATACTCAGAGCCAGTTATTTCCGAATTACCATGGAAACACACTGCATCTAGTATGTTTGCAGATGCTACCGATGCCAGATACATGCGGCTACGATAAAGGTTCCCCCAAATGATCTCAATGCAAAAGGCTAACCATGGTCGTTCGCTGCCTAAGGTATGGACGTCATTTGACCAATCGAGCATATCGACTCAAACAGACACATATTCATCTTGGTAACAATCGATTATATCACCAAATGGGTCGAAGCAGCATCTTACAAAGCAGTGACTAAGAAAGTCGTGGCAGACTTTGTCCACGACTGCATTGTTTGTCGATTCGGAGTTCTAGAGTCAATCATCACCGACACCGGCTCCAATCTCAATTGTGACCTGATGAAAGCCATGTGCGAGACTTTCAAAATCAAGCACAAGAATTCCACAGCCTATAGACCTCAGATGAATGGAGTTGTAAAAGCCGCCAACACTAACATCAAGAAGATATTGAGAAAAATGATAGAAAAGCACAAACAGTGGCACGAGAAGTTATCATTTGCTTTGTTGGGCTACCGCACCATAGTCCGTACATCAATTGGGGAAACTTCTTACTTGCTTGTTTATGGTACATAAGTTGTTATTCCTGTGGAAGTGGAGATTCCTTCCCTAAGAATCATACAAGAAGCTAAGCTCAGCGATGCAGAATGGATCAAGAGTCGCTATGAGAAACTAGCCCTCATAGATGGAAAAAGGATGAATGCAGTATGTCATGGATAACTTTATCAGAATAGAATGTCCAGAGACTTAAACAAAGGAGTCAAACCAAGACAATTCACACCGGGCAGCTGGTGTTAAAGAAGATCTTTCCACATCAAGATGAAGCCAAAGGGAAATTCTCTCCCAACTGGCAAGGTCCGTATATGGTTCACCGAGTATTGACAGGATGATCACATATACTTGCAGAAATGGACGGAGAAGTCTGGTCAAAGCCAATCAATTCAGATGCAGTCAAATGATTTTATGTGAAACTTTATATTCTTCTCTCAATGATGTAAATTGAACTACGCCTGCCCTGATTCCCATTTAAGAGGGGATACGTACGCAGCCCTATGCGTTCGGTCATAATTCATTAAAATTTTCATTTTCCCCCGCAATTGGAAACTGGGGCAGAATTTTGAGGAGGACCCTCAAAATTTCGAAGCAAGTTCAGCCGACCGCAGCATGCGCAACAGTCAGAGTTTTCAACCCATCTAACTGGGGCAGAATTTTGAGGAGGACCCTCAAAATTTCGAAGCAAGTTCAGCCGACCGCAGCATGCGCAACAGTCAGAGTTTTCAACCCATCTAACTGGGGCAGAATTTTTAGGACCCTTAAAATTCCGTAGCCAGAGAGGTTGCAATGTCTTGAACCGTGTCTCAATCGTCAATTCATCTAAATTTCTTTAAATATATATTTTATACTATGTCTTTGGAAAGTGTGCATTCTTTCTTTCATAGAATAGCTCTGTTCAGCAAACTCTACCCTGATAATATGAACATGATCATCAAGCCGAGCAAGGAAAGCAGACCCATCGGGGATACGAACCAACCTCCCCATCTCAAGAACTCACGATTTTTCTTTGGATGCATGAACAAAGAATAAACGCGCAGAGAAGTCACAAATCTCCACATAGTTGAAAAAGCCAAAAATTACAGTCCGCCCAAAGAACGAGCACGTTCATAGCCATAGTGCTCAAAACCATCACACATGCCGACATTTGTTGTCAGCACAAACAAGCAATGTTTCATAGTCACAACTGTAAAGACCCGTAAAATTTCATGTCTAAAAACGATGCCCGGGTAGTTTCCCATGTTGTTATAACTGTAGAAATTCTATAAAACGGACCTATTTGAAGTAAAAAGTACCCCAGGACATAAAAGAGATAATTTCCCAAAAATGCGCGGATCCGCGGTCCACTATGCGATCGCAGATCAGGTATGCGGACCGCATAGTGGTCGCATACCTAGACAACCTACTGTCCAATTTGAGGAAAGTTATGCAGCCCAAGATGCGATCACATTTTGAGAATGCGGGCCGCATAGTTGTCGCATTCTTGCACCTTCATTTTTGCGGAGGAGGTTATGCGACGCACTATGCGATCGCATAACAGGTATGCGGACTGCATAGTGGTCGCATACCTGGGCAGCCTATTTTCCTTTGTGGCTCAACTGAGGGCCATTTATGCAAAGGGAATGCGGACCGCATAGCAGGAATGCGATCGCATTCCTGACCGCATTTCTTGCTTCGGGGCTTCTAATTTCTGATTTTAAAACCCAACCCCTAGTTTAATAAAACACCTAGCCCTTTCATTTTAATAGGTATCTGAACAAAAATAGAGAGAAGTGAGAGTGGGTTCTAGAGAGAGAAGTCCTCAGCTTCACCAAATTTGTCCTCCATCTCTACTCAGGCCTGGAAGTTTATCAAGTAGTCATCATCTTCTTCATCATAAGATTCACCATATTTTTCCAAATTCTCATATTATTGTTAAAGATGAAACACACATAGGTTGGTTCTTGAGAATGAAAGTTGAGGCCTTGCATACATGTGAATAATCTTCCATAACCTAGTAAAGGGAAGCAAGTAGAGTAATCTTTCACTAAAAAGGGTTTAGTTAATCTAAGGAATCACATAGTGTTTGATAAAATGCTCAAATCAATTCAAGATTCCTAATTCTAAGGTAAATGTGTCGCATTGTGAACCGGATTGATGGTGCTAGACGGTTCGGTGAATTGTGATAGAAATTAAAGGGGATTCTGAATCGAGGTATGTATGGCTAACTTTAATCTTCGTAGAGTCACCTTGTTGGTGTCCGAGCATTCGGTATCAGATTCTTGCTAAAGCATATGTGAATTGATTGTTCTAATGTATTGAGGCGTAAGAATCTATTCTCTGATCGTTTTAGTTGATCACAATACTACCATGCTACTTGAAATTGTAAAAGGTGATTTATTTGTGATTACTCTATCATGTGTAAGGTTCGTTAAATGCTTTAATATGTTGGTATGAAAGAATGATAACGAACCTAAATGTGTGAATGTATCTAAGTGCTAAGGGTTGTGTAGAAAGTGATGAAAAGGAGTTGTGGATTGGTTTAATTGAACTAAATGACTATGGCAATATCGTATATGACTCGTTGTTTGGCAAGGATTATTGTATCTTTGATTTCATACGGATTGTTGGTTGTAATGAATTTATATTCTTGTTGATTGAATTATGGGTTGTTATTGTTTCTATGAAATGTGATTGTACGGTGGGATCGAGTTGCGCGCCGCAACGGGAGGAATAAGGGTGGATTTTTTAGAAGGAATAAGGGTGGAATATGATTGTGTTGAAATAAGAATCTGTTAAACTCTCTATTGTGTTTGTTTCTGTATCTTTGTGCGGTGATTGTTTGGTTCTCTGACTGTCTCCTATATGTGCACTGTTTGATTCTACTTAGAGCGAAGTTTGTTTATACATACTAGTACTATTCAATGGTACTAACGTCCTTTTTGTCGGGGGCACTACATCTTGTATATGGATGTAGGTGGTTCTATAGCAGGTAGCTCCGTCCGCCGTTAGTGGTGCCTCCTCTTCATCTCTTCAGCAGTTCTGGTGAGCCACATTTCCTCTCGGGGCCGTGTGTGGACTATATAACTCTCCTTTACTTATGTTGTAAAAGGTATAGCTGGGGCCTTGTTGCCGGCAGGTTTATGTAAATCTCCTAGTATTATTAGAGGCTCTATAGACACTGTGTGGGTTGTAAATATGTATTTTGGGCAGTAGTTGTGTTCGGTCGAAATCGTGGTCCGTATTGGAAAAGTTGTATGTATTATATATGTTCTTGTATTATCAAATGTTGAAAGTTAAAAGAGGAAATGAACTTATGTTGTAAATCGTACTTTGAACTTAATTGGCTAATTCATATGGAATAATGTATATTATAGACACGGGGCAACGCGTTGGGTAGGAAAGGCAAACCAGGTCCGCTTGACCGGGATAATCTGTTAGGATCAGGTCTCGTCCCTCGATTTTAGGGTGTGACAAACTTGGTATCAGAGCCTAAGGTTTTAAAAGTGTCCTAGGATGTCTCGGAGTCATGTCTAGTAGAGCCCTTCTTATCGGTGTGTTGTCGACCACATATATAATTAGGGGGCTGCATGGAGATTTAGGAAAGTACCCATTTATTGCTATTCTATATCGTGCGATGTGGTGAAGGTGAGGTTGTCTATCTCTAACTCGTGCGATGTTCCAATTTTCAGTAAATGACACCCAAGAAGAAAGCCCGACTCGGCCTAAAGGCCAATGCCACCCAGGTGTGGCTATAAATTCTCAATCTAATGGTGCGGGCGAGGACAATTCCCCGACCATGAATCGGCCTGACTCTTCCGTTCCTGGCCAGACTATTCCAGTTCTTGCTCCAGCGGAGGGTGCTACGATCCAACTCGCTGATATTCCTGATCCTCCTCCAGCCCCAGCTTCGGGTCCCGGTATTTCTGATGGGGACATCAGTGAAGCTATTCAGATGTTGACGCAGTTGTTGGTCTCTCAGGCCCAGAGATTAAATATTGCCCCTGCACCCTCTAGCGAGCAAGGGGATTCTTCAGGTTCCAGGGTCAACCTGTTTCTGCGGTTAGCCCCTCCAGAGTTCACAGGCACCGACCCAGAGGCCGATCCTCTGGATTTTATAGATGAAATGTACAAGAATCTCCAGGTTATGAGCGCTACAGAGACAGAGGGGGTTGAATTAGCTTCCTATCGTCTAAAGGGAGCGGCATATTCATGGTTCGAGATGTGGGAAAGTTCCCATGGAGAGGGGAGCCCTCCGAAGTGGTTGGATGAGTTTGTAGATGCTTTTATGGATCATTTCTTGCCTGCCGAGACTAGGGAAGCCCGTGTTGCAGAGTTTGAAGTCCTTAAGTAGGGCAACATGAGTGTGTGGGAGTATCATATGGATTTCGTGCACTTGTCCAAGTATGCTATCCACATGATGCCGACTATGGAGACAAGGGTTCGTCGGTTTGTTTAGGGCGTTGGTCCTTTAGTTATCAATGAGGCTGCTACAACTGCCTTTCACTCAGATATAAACTATGGGAAGATTGTGGGATTCACCCAGGCTACGGAGGCTCGGAAATTGAAGATAATAATGTTGAGAGAGAGTAGTAGTAGGGCCCATTCAGCGGGAAACCCTAGGAGTTCAGTTGGAGGCGTGAGATCAGCCCTTGGGAGAGGATCATCAGGTCCATCTCAGTCCTATGCTCAATCCTCAGCCAGTGCGCCGCCATCAGGGCATAATTATCAAGAAGGAGGTCACTTTGGACCAGGTGCAGATAGCAGGAGGTTCCATCAGTCGGGTCGTTCAGGTGGGAGGTTCCAACAACAGTGGAGGGCCCCATACCCTAAGTGTGGGAGGTTTCATTCTGATCCTTGTTACTTGGATATCCTAGTATGATATAGATGCGTAGTGAGGGCCCATGTTCAGCGAGACTGTCGTGCACCCAGTCATGGCACAGGTAGGGGTACTGCTCAGCCAAAATGTTCGTCAGCTTCTACGTCTTCTGCACGCCCTCCAGCACCAGCAGGGTGCAGTGCAACTAGGGGTAGAGCAAGGGCTCAAGGGGGACCCAGTTGGTTCTATGCCTTGAGTGGTCACCAGAGTGTTGAGGCTTCTCCGGATGTTGTCACAGGTATTCTGACTGTTCAAACACATGATGTTTATGCCCTTATTGATCCCGGATCTTCATTGTCATATGTTACTCCATTTATTGCTTCGTGTTTTGGGATAGAACACGAACAACTTCATGAGCCATTATCAGTGTCGACTCCGGTTGGTGATTCTATTACGGTCGCGCGAGTCTATAGGAATTGTGTTGTCACGGTGTGTGGTCGGGATACCACGGTCGATCTTATTGATATAGAAATGATAGATTTTGATGTAATTATAGGGATGGATGTGCTCTACTCCTGCTTTGCTAAACTCGACTGCCGAACCAGAATTATAAGGCTCGAGTTTCCTAATGAACCAGTTATTGAATGGAAATGGAATGATGTTGTGCCGAAGGGTAGGTTTATTTCCTGTCTTAAGGCCTCCAAGGTGATCAGGAAGGGGTGCATCTATCATTTGGTCCGGGTTGCAGACACCACTTCAGAGGTGCCTGCTCCCGAGTCCGTGCTGGTTGTGAATAAATTTCTTAAAGTATTTCCGGATGAGCTTCCTAGGATTCCACCAGATAGAGAGATCAATTTAGGGATTTATGTATTGCAAGTACGCAACCAATATCTATTCCACCCTATAGGATGGCGCCAGCAGAATTGAGGGAGTTAAAAGAACAGTGGAAAGATCTGTTAGGAAAGGGTTTCATTCAGCCAAGTGTGTCGCCTTGGGGCGCACCGGTTCTTTTTGTCATAAAGAAGGATGAATCTCTTCGGATGTGTATTGATTATCGGCAGCTCAACAAGGTCACCAGCAAGAACAAATACACATTGCCTCAGTTAGACGATTTATCCGACCAATTGCAAGGTGCTAGGTTTTTCTCCAAGATTGATTTACAGTTCAGGTATCACCATTTGAAGATCAGGGAGCAGGATATCCCTAAGACCGCCTTCAGGACTCGTTATGGGCACTTTCAATTTTTGGTAATGTCCTTTGTGCTAACCAACGCCCCAACAGCTTTTACGGATCTTATGAATCGAGTTTTCAAGTTGTTTCTTGACTCTTTTGTGATATTCTTCATTGATTATATCCTTTTTTATTCGCGAAGTCGGGAAGATCATGCTAATCACCTAAGGGCAGTTCTGCAGACTCTTCATTAGCACTAGTTGTATGCAAAGTTTTCAAAATCTGAGTTTTGGCTAGAATCAGTCACCTTTTTGGGCGATGTGTTTCTAGGGAAGGGATTCAGGTTGATCCCCAAAAGATCGCAGCGGTGAAGGATTGGCCTAGACCAACGACCCCGACAGAGATTCGCAGTTTCTTGGGTCTTGCTGGGTATTATCAGAGGTTCGTGGAGGGATTCTCTACTCTCGCCTCCCCATTGACTAAGCTGATGTAGAAAGTGGTTAAGTTTTAGTGGTCCGATGCTTGTGAAAAGAGTTTTCAGGAATTGAAATCGAGATAGACTTTCGCGCCAGTGTTGACCTTGCAAGAAAGTTCAGAGGGGTTTATGGTTTATTGTGATGCTTCGAGAGTTGGTTTGGGGTGTGTATTGATGCAATGTGGTAAGGTAATAGCGTATGCTTCCAGACAGCTCAAGAATCACGAGAAGAATTATCCGACGCATGATTTGGAGCTCGCAGTGGTTGTGTTTGCATTGAAAATATGGCGGCATTATCTTTACAGGGTCCATGTGGACGTGTTTACAAAACACAAGAGTCTTCAGTATTTATTCAAACAGAAGGAGTTGAACTTAAGCCAGCGGAGGTTGTTATAATTGCTCAAGGATTATGATATGAATATTTTGTACCATCCAGGAAAGGCGAATGTGGTAGCCGACGCTCTTAGTCGGAAATCCATAGGTAGCTTGGTCCATTTGGAAGCATGTTAGAGGCCTTTGGCTCAGGAGGTTTTTCAGTTGGCCAGTCTAGGGGTCTTTCTTTCGGCCTCAGATGAGGTGAATGTCGTGGTGCATAATGCAACAAAGTCTTCGCTTGTAGCGGAAGTCAAGGGAAAGCAATTCAGGGATCTGGCTTTGGCACAGTTAAGGGAAGCAACTTTGAATCACAAGACTTCAGCATTTTCACTCGGCAATGATGACGGTGTTTTGCGGTGCCAAGGGAGGCTATGTGTTCTGGATGTGGATAATCTTCGGAAGAGAGTTATGGAAGAGGCTCGCAATTCTAGGTATATTGTACACCCAGGTTCTACAAAAATGTATCGCGATCTCAAGGAGATTTTCTGGTGGAACGGTATGAAGAGGTCTGTGGCGGACTTTGTGGCTAGGTGTCCGAATTGTCAGCAAGTGAATGTCGAGCATCAGAAGCCTGGTGGGTTGACGCAGCTTATGGAAATACCGATGTGGAAATGGGAAATGATCAATATGGACTTTGTGGTAGGGTTACCCCGCACTCAGCGCAAGTTCGACTCAATTTGGGTAATAATGGATCGACTCACGAAGTCGGCACATTTCTTGCCAGTCAAGTCCACCGATACTGAAGAACAGTACGCTCAATTGTATCTCAAAGAAATAGTCAGACTCCATGGCACTCCAGTATCTATAATCTCGGATCGAGGGGCCCAGTTCACAGCTAACTTTTGGAGGAAATTTCAGCAAGGTTTGGGTACTCAGGTAAATCTCAACACGACTTACAACCCTCAGACAGACTTTCAGGCAGAGCGGACTATTCAGACGCTTGAAGATATGTTGTGGGCTTGTGTTTTATATTTCAAGGGTAGCTGGGATGATCACTTGTCGCTTATAGAGTTTGCTTACAATAACAGTTTCAATGCTAGTATTCAGATGGCCCCATTTGAGGCATTGTACGGAAAGAGGTGTAGGTCTTCAATTGGATGGTTCGAGGTTGGTGAGGCAAAATTGTTAGGACCGGATCTTGTGAACCAAGATATGGAAAAAGTTAGAGTCATTCAGGAGATGATGAAAACTTCTCAAAGTCGTCAGAAATCCTTTGCGAACGTTCGTCGTAGAGATTTGGAGTTCCAAATAAATGATTGGGTATTCTTGAAGGTGTCTTCAATTAAGGGAGTGATGCGGTTTGGGAAGAAAGAGAAATTGAGCCTGAGGTACGTCGGGCCATATCGAATCGCTCAAAGGATAGGGCAAGTAGCGTATAGGCTGGAATTGCCCCCTGAAATGTCACTAGTGCATCCAACATTTCATGTGTCCATGCTAAAGAAGGTAATTGGATATCCATCTGCCATCGTGCCAGTTGAGACAATTTAAATTAATGAAGAATTGTCATATGAAGAGGTTCCGGTTGCTATACTTGATAGGCAAGTCTGTAGATTGATAAAAAAGATATTGCTTCTGTTAAGTGTTATGGCGAAGTCAACAAGTTGAGGAAGCCACGTGGGAAGCGAAAAATAAAATGAAAGAGAAATATCCCCAATTGTTTGAATAAGTCTAGTAGTGGTTGTGAGAACTGCCATCTCTAAGCAATTACACCTTTGTGTCAAATTTTGTGCAAGAACACTCCACTCTCCTAATTTTTTTACTATTGTGACTTCTCAATTTTGTGCCACTTTTGTGTATATTGTGGAATAGTTAAATTATGTGCAACTCATGTGATAGTTGAATGATATGCAAGTTTGTGGCATTAACTGAATTATGTATAGAATGTTGAAGTAGTTGAATTATATACAATTTGATGAGGTATCCGAATTATGTGCAAGTTATTGGAGTAAATGAAAATGTGTGAAATTGGTTAACAATGTGTTTCGGGGACTCTCTGACAGGTAGATAGGCCTAATTACAAAGGAAACTCTGGCAAACATTTCAGAAAATATCGGAGTTAGTGAAAATTGGGGGTTAGCATATTGTGTTTTCAAAATGATTCCCCGACCCTCATTCTCGGACGAATGATTTTAAGTGGGGGAGGATGTAAAAACCCATACAATTTCATGTCTAAAAACGATGCCCGGGTAGTGTCCCTTGTTGTTATAACTGTAGAAATTCTTAAAAACAAACCTTTTTAAGTAAAAAGTACCCCGGACCTTGAACGATATAATTTCCCAGAAATGCGCGGATCTACGGTCCACTATGCGATCATGGATCAAGTATACGGACTGCATAGTGGTCGCATACCTGGACAGCCTGCTGTCCAATTCGAGGAAAGCTATGCGTCCCAAGATGCGATCACATTGTGAGAATGCGGGCCGTATAGTTGTCGCATTCTTGCACCTTCATTTTTGTGCCAGGTATGCGGACCGCATAGTGGTCGCATACCTGGGCAACCTGTTTTCCTTTTTGGCTCAGCTGAGGGCCATTTATGCAACGGAAATGCGGACCGCATAGCAGGAATGCGATCGCATTCCTGACCGCATTTCCTGCTTTGGGGCTTCTAATTTCTTATTTTAAAACCCGACCCCTAGTTTAATAAAACACCTAGTCCTTTCATTTTAACGGGTATCTGAACAAAAATAGAGAGAAGTGAGAGTGGGTTCTTGAGAGAGAAGTCCTCAGCTTCCCCAAATTTGTCCTCCATCTCTACTCAGGCCTGGAAGTTTATCAAGTAGTCATCATCTTCTTCATCATAAGATTCACCATATTTTCCCAAATTCTCATATTATTGTTAAAGATGAAACACACATAGGTTGGTTCTTGAGAATGAAAGTTTAGACCTTGTATGCATGTGAATAATCTTCCATAACCTAGTAAAGGGAAGCAAGTAGAGTAATCTTTCACTAAAAAGGGTTTAGTTAATCTAAGGGATCACATAGTGTTTGATAAAATGCTCAAATCAATTCAAGATTCCTAATTCTAAGGTAAATTTGTCGCATTGTGAACTAGATTGACGGTGCTAGACGGTTCGGTGAATTGTGATAGAAATTAAATGGGATTCCGATTCGAGGTATGTGTGGCTATCTTTAATCTTCGTAGAATCACCTTGTTGGTTCGAGCATTCGGTATGAGTTTCTTGCTTGAGCATATGTGAATTGTTGTTCTAATGTATTGAGGCGTAAGATTCTATTCTCTGATCGTTTTAGTTGATCACAATACTACCATGCTACTTGAAATTGTGAAAGGTGATTTCTTTGTAATTACTATATCATGTGTAAGGTTCGTTAAATGCTTTAATATGTTGGTATGAAAGAATGATAACGAACCTAAATGTGTGAATGTATCTAAGTGCTAAGGGCTATGTAGCAAGTGATGAAAAGGAGTTGTGGATTGATTTAATTGAACTAAATGACTATGGCAATATCGTATATGACTCGTTATTTGGCAAGGATTATTGTGGCTCTGATTTCATACGGATTGTTGGTTGTAATAAATTTATATTCTTGTTGATGAAAATCCTTGTGATTGAATTGTGGGTTATTATTATTATTTCTATGAAATGTGATTGTACGGTGGGATCGGGTTGCGCGCCGCAATAGGAGGAATAAGTGTGATATGTGAGAAGTAATAAGGGTGGAATGTGATTGTACGGTGGGATCGGGTTGCGCGCCACAATAGAATGTAATAAGGCTGAAATGTGATTGTCCGGTGGGATCGAGTTGCGCGCCGCAACATGAAGAAACAAGGGTGGATTGTTGAGAAGGAATAAGGTTGGAATATGATTGTGTTGAAATACGAATCTGTGAAACTCTCTATTATGTTTGTTTCTGTATCTCTGTGCAGTGATTGTTTGGTTCTCTGACAGTCTCCTATATGTGCACTGTTTGATTCTACTTAGAGCGAAGTTTGTTTATACATACTAGTACTATTCAATGGTACTAACGTCCTTTTTGTCGGGGGCACTACATCTTGTATATGGATGTATGTGGTTCTATAGCAGGTAGCTCCGTCCGCCGTTAGTGGTGCCTCCTCTTCATCTCTTCAGCAGTTCTGGTGAGCCACATTTCCTCTTGGGGCCGTGTGTGGACTATATAACTCTCCTTTACTTATGTTGTAAAAGGTATATCCGGGGCCTTGTTGTCGGCAGGTTTATATAAATCTCCTAGTACTCTTAGAGGCTCCGTAGACATTATGTGGGTTGTATATATGTATTTTGGGCAGTAGTTGTGTTCGGTCGAAATCGTGGTCCGTATTGGAAAAGTTGTATGTATTATATATGTTTTTGGATTATCAAATGTTGAATGTTAAAAGATGAAATAAACTTATGTTGTAAATCGTACTTTGAACTTAAATTGGCTAATTCATATGGAACAATGTATATTATAGACACGAGGTAACGCGTTGGGTAGGAAAGGCAAACCAGGCCCGCTTGACCGGGATCATCCGGTTAGGCGCCGGTCTCGTCCCTCGATTTGGGGCGTGACAACAACGCTCACAATAGTCATAATATCAAAGCCCGCTGTCAGCTAAGAAATTCTACTGTCATTTATTATTTAATCTTCTGCATAAGGCTAATTTTCTGCCTTCCATTTGCATAAGGCTAATCTTCCACCTTCCCCTACATAAGGCTACTCTCTGCCTTCCTATCTACATGAGGTTAAGCTCTACCTCCATTTGCATAAGGCTAATTTTCTGCCTTCCCTTGCATAAGGCTAATCTCTTCCTTACATCTGCACAAGGCTACTCTCTGCCTTCAATTTGCATAAGGCTAAGCTCTGCCTTCATTTGCATGAGACTAAGCTCTGTCTCCATCTGCATGAGGTTAAGCTCTACCTCCATTTGCATAAGGCTAATCTTCTGCCTTCCCTTGCATTTCCATTTGCACAAGGCTACTCTCTTCCTTCCTATCCGCATGAGGTTAAGCTCTACCTACATATGCATAAGGCTAATCTTCTGCCTTCCCCTTGCATAAGGCTAATCTCTGTCTTCCGTTTGCATAACGCTACTCTCTGCCTTCCATCTGCATAAGGCTACTTGTTACCTTCATATCTGCATGAGGCTAAGCTCTACCTCAAATTTACATTTTTCACATAGACTAAGCGCTGTCTCTAAGCATCATTTACTTTGTTTCTCTTTCGGGCTAAGCTTTACCCCTCAACTCACAAGACTAAGCTTTGTCTTGTCAGCATCACATTATTGCATCTCATGGGCTGAAATATCGCCAACCTGTCAAAAGGCGTCATAGTTCGGAGGCACCATCTTCATGGTCCGAGAACATCATGTCATGGTCCGAGTATCTCTCTCAATTTTGCATATCGTTATTCAAAGGCGTCATAGTTAGGAGGCACCATCTACATGGCCCGAGAATATCATTTCATGGCCTGCAAATCTCTCATCAAACAATTCATGGCCCAGGACGTTATGGTCTAAGGACGTCATCCCTAACCGTCCGAAGAAGACTTTCATAGTCCAACGGGAACTTGCATCATGTTTAAATTTATGCACAATATACATTGGTATTGCTTCATTTGCAGATAACCCGGCGAGCGACGGATACCCCAGCAGGAGCGATCTCGCTCCAGTTCTCCCAGCCATCCCAAACCTAACCTCTTCCATAAACAATTCATCCATCCAGCCCTAGATGTAGCGTCCGTTTTTTAAATGACTTCACCGGTATGCTTTGCCGATGGATCCAGAACTACATATGGCCTAATTCCAGTAAAACTAGGGATATGTAGGCAGCTCAGAAACTATGGTGTGGCCTAAAAATTTCAAACCGTTTCGCTCAGTCAAAATTGGCCATCATATATTTACCTGACAAACTCTTTTCCTCCTTTCGGGTAAAGAGGGGCAGCTGTTGATACCCAATTTTCCGTAAAAAATATTATTAATTGCATAGGTGTCTTCAAAGTCATGCAGTAATATCAATTGGTAATTCTCCATAATTTTCCTATATTTTTATTAATTTATTCAGAATTTTATTTCCAATAAATAATCACAAAATAGCATTACAAATAATTTCAAAAGCATTTCTTTATTTTATTTATTACTTTTGGTCTTATTAAGACCAAATTATTTCATACTTAGCCAAATTGGCCCCTTTTGGCTATAATTGCAATTACTTTGCAATTATAGCCCAATCATATGATTTTATACTATTTCTTGAACGGAAATTAGTCATTTGTATTTTAAAATACTAAGTAATCATTTTAAATTATTTTATACGCATGAAATCCATTTTGTATAATTAACAGTTATTTTGTAAATTGTTTAATTGATTTACATTGGGTATTTAACAAATGGCTACTTTTATTTCAATTCTAGTCTAATTAAGACATAACCCTAACCCAATTAAACAGCCCAGGCCCATTCATGAATTACCCGGCCCAGCTCTTGTTTAATTTAGATCGTTGATCAATTTTTATCAACGTTCCATATCTCCTATTACCTAATTTAACCCTAGCGACTCCCCCCCCCCCCCCTTCCCCTCTCATTTCTCTCTTTCACTATGCCGTTACATCTCTCTCTCATCTCTCAAACTCTCTCTGCTAAGATCTCTCACTGGCTATCAACTCGCCGGTAACTATGGTGGTTCCACCACCACCTCGAGCTTCCACAGCTCCCTCACACGCCAGAACTATTGCTACCCTAGAGACCTTAAAGGAACCAGAGGCGGTTCAACTCACCTAGTGGCTTTTAATGACTGTCTTAGGCCATTCTTGGCCGTCCGAGTAAGATCCTTCCACCTCCGGCTTGAATCTGTGATTTCTAAGCCGATTCTCTCTCTCTTTGAGTTCTCTCTCTGAAACCCTGATTTTTACTCTTGGTTTCTTAGATATATAACAAGATCTAAGTATATTCGAGTTATCTTTACTATTTTTATAAAGTTTTCTCCGATTTCTTCGAAAATGACTCTTCGTCTTCAAACTAGGGTTCTTAACCCCTTTCAATAAAATATTTTCCTTCTGATTTTAGTATTGTTCTATGTTTTTTACTATGTTTAAACGTATATTTGAGTCTTTATCTTTTTATTTGAGTTATTATGTTAAATCCTTAAACTTCTCTTGGGTTCCTGAGTTTGTCTTTGATAATATGTTTGTTTAATATGCGTATGTGCTTGTTTCTCATGAGTGTTATGAGTTTCTGTGATTTCTCGTTATTTTGCTTGTTAGGGTTTATGATTTTTTATTTCTTCCGCCTATACATGTTTATTCTGTTAATTCATACTATACTCTATGTGAATCCCTAATGTTGTGTGATTTTTTCCTTCCCGGCTTATTAGTGTTTCTAACTCTTGCCTATTATGTGTTTATTCGGCTTATTTTCATAAAATTGTGTTAATTCCCCTAATCAGTGCTATGTTCTGATTCGAATCCGTAATTTATGTGATTCTTTCACCAAACTTTGCCTATTCTTGCCTATATGTTTGTTCCGTTCATTTGTGGTACTTTTCTTTAGTTAATATTGCCCTCTGATGGAATCCTTGATTCCCTGTGATTGGTATCCTCTGTTCCTTACTGATTTAAACCTCTAAAATATTCTCTTGCCTTATTTCATGGTCGATTATGTTGTCAAACAGATTCTTAAGCATTTTCCTTAATTAGAATCTTCTGAACATAGCATCTATTACATATTTTATACTTATGCCATGCTAAAAACTATTTCCTTATGTGTGATATCCAGCCTTATATGATTTTCTTCCTCATTTAGTATCTGCTATTACCGTTTGAATTTAAATCCTTAATTAAAGGGAGTACTTATGTTGATTTGATTCTAATTAGTACATAGTTCCATAATTACTGCTCAACTATAATTTTTACCTTATTTGCTACATGTTTTCAAACTATAAATACACTGCTCTTTCATTAACACAACACAAGAACACTT
This sequence comes from Nicotiana undulata, assembly GCA_005239495.1. Taxonomy (NCBI): domain Eukaryota; kingdom Viridiplantae; phylum Streptophyta; class Magnoliopsida; order Solanales; family Solanaceae; genus Nicotiana; species Nicotiana undulata. Next base: position 73,739 of record ML248583.1, on the reverse strand, counting down.
TGGTTCAAAATCTCTCTCTCACACTCAAACTTTTTGCTATCTTTCTATGCTACTTATTATTGTTTTACGTCAGCCGGCTATAAGCCAAGGCTGATTGCTATATTCTCTGGTTCTTCACTCCGTGTTTACTATCTTCTATATTGGTGTGTCCTGATTTCGATTTAAGTCCCAAAAACAACATGTTTCTTTTACTACTTCAATTCATCCTATCTCTAGTCTGCTTTCACTTGTGGTTTTGTTGTTCAACATGCAACTAATATGTCTACTTTATTGCTTTATCAGCATGCTTCTAAATATGACCTCTCCCTTAGAATCAGCATGCTTATGAAATGTTACTTTCCCTTTCTGTAGTATGTCTCAATATAACTCTGTTCCCCTATATGCTTAACTAGTTTTAATATGAACCTGTCTTTGGCAAGACAACTTGTACCTTAAACTACCTAGTTCTGTGTTAGCTCTGAAGTTCATGCTATACCCTAATCCCTTGAACCCCCCTTTTGAATGTTTCTGATCATGTACCTATGCGTACCTCTGCCTACTATGTGTTTACCATTATGTGCTCTACCTGTCCCCAATCCCCATTACCCTTGTATGAAGGTTTTGTGGTGCTGAACCTATCTTGGTTCTGTGTTCTTTGGTGTTGCTGAACCTATTCTGGTTCTGTGTTTGGTCTGTTATTTGTTGGTTCCCTACTCTTTTCAAACTGTCTTATTGAATAACTTCCTCTATTGTTTATTTACAAAACTATTTCAAACAGGTCTCTTTTCAAACTATTTTCCTACATAAAACCTTTTTCAAAGTTATGTCAAGCACTCTCACTCTGCTCTTAGACCTCTAAGTTCTTCCCTTCTAATGTGTGACTGCTTAGGGATCCCTATGATATCCCTCTGAACTCTGATGCATTAGAGCGGGCTCTTCCACACTGCACGTACTCAATTATTGTTATGAAATCTAGGTGTGAGCATTGCCCGGGATCCTTTGAGGTCCTTAGGAAACTCTGACACACCCAAATATTGAGAAAAGCTATGAAACAATCTGAGCAATTGAGGTTCTGAGATCTGGGCCTATTTGCAGGCTCCTTATAGTGTAATATCTTGTTTTCTTTATCTACTTATGTAATTAATTCACTATTTGGTTTGTAATAACTATTGTAAACGAATATTGGGGGATGGATAGTGAAAATGGGATGGTAACCATATAGGTTATCTACTTCAAGGGTAGAAACCATGCTTTTTAGGTTTACATTTGTATGCGCACTAGAATCCATGTTGAGGATCAATACATGTAAAGCATACCATGCATTAGCTACCATGCTTTTAGGTTTCATGTGTACTGTTTCAGCATCTCGTTTTAACATTCTTATTATCACATAGAAATCCTGTTTCTAGGATGAATGACAATATTAACATAAACTGTTTCTTTCCACATCTTTGGAATCATGTTTAAACAATGCTGCAACCTTGTGTGCATTTAGAAATCCTTCTTTAAGAACTCTGCATATCTTGAAATCATGTTGTACATTTAGAAGTCCTGCTTTAGGAATTTGCATCATTCCACACCTTATATGGGCATATCACAACACCATGTTTAAGATCTCGTTCATACTCGTTCAGATACATCTACTTAAACTACTGATGCATGAAAGGAATATAAAACAGTCTCACCCCGTTTTAAACAAATTGGTAATAATCATGTATCTTGCAACACCTAGAACAACATGCTTTAGGTGAAACAACTTATAACAGTTTTCTCAATAATTCTGGTAACAACTATGCATTATCCCACGCCTAGGCAAGCCTTAGGTAACCAATTTCTTATAAAATTGGAAATTGCCTCTTTGTGTTTACTGCTTAATGCTTAACAGGCTTAAAATCAGTAGGTAACTGATTAAGGTCCCTGCTTCTAAACTTATAAGATAAATTGTCATATCTTTTGTGCTTTGACATCACCTAGACATCATGTCTTAGGGTCTTGCTAATAAAAGTGTTTCTCATTTGTTTGTGTTTGAGTCGTGCTGTTTACATGCATTAACTGTGGAGGTAAACCTGAGCCTCTTATTTTCTCTTTCCAGCTTTTATTTGCTAAAAGTCCTATTTGTTCTTGCTTGTCGCCTTAGTATTTTCTCCTTTAAACTATAGGTGTCTGTTTAGAACCACCTATAGATAGAGGTCCTAAATTCCTCCGGGACCATTAAGAAGGGACGGGTAGCAACACGTAATAGAGGTCGTTAAATAAAACTCGTTTAAATAACCGCTAAGTGGTGGGAAAGGGTAGACATGGATATGATGACCGGTGCGCTAATGCAACGTGTAGCCCCTCTTCTGGGGAGTGATTACCGAGTATTGTAGCGATGTGATCCTATAGGATAAAAAACTTAGGAACCCCTCCCCCTATTCATTACATATATATGCATAGGTTATAAATCCTTAGACTTCAAATCTTTTAAACTTTAGCATATATGTGTGCTTAGACTTCAAATCTTTTCAAAACCCTTTACTTGTTTAAACTCTAATTGCTTGTTGGCTACTTGCCTAAATTCACAAAGTTGTTTGACCAGGAACCACAGTTGTGGACTTTTAGGGGTGCCTAACACCTTCCCCTCGAAGTAATTTCAAGCCTTTACCTAATCTCTGGTTAACTAATTAGTGTTGTAATGACCCTTAATAGGTACCCTAACGCACCTTAACTCATTAGGTGGCGACTCTCCAATTCCTTATATACCCCATCTCCCAAAAGGAAACGAGTTGTGCCGATAATGTCAAGAACCCTGACCGATCAGAAAGGAGAATGAAAAAAGGGGGTGCGACATCGCCTGATGACTTAACTTGAAATAAATTCCCTCTTTCTCCAGGTGGGCGCCTGATGACTTAATCTTGAAATAAATTCCCTCGTTCTCCCGGTGGGCGCCTGATGACTTAACTTGAAATGAATTCCTTCATTCTCCCGGTGGGCACCTGATGACTTGACTTGAAATGAATTCCCACATTCTCCAGGTGGGCACCTGATGACTAAAATTGAAATAATTTCCCTCGTTCTCCAGGTAGGTGCCTGATGACTTAACTTGAAATGAACTCCCTCGTTCTCCAGGTAGGTGCCTGATGACTTAACTTGAAATGAATTCCTTCGTTCTACACGTGGACGCCTGATAACTTAACTTGAAATGAATTCCCTTGTTCTACAGGTGGGCGTCTAATGACTTAACTTGAAATGAATTCCCTCGTTCTCCGGGTGGGCACCTGATCAGTTAACTTGAAATGAATTCCCCCGTTCTCCAGGTGGGCACCTGATGACTTAACTTGAAATGTTTTCCCTCGTTCTCCAGGGCGGGTGTCTGATGACTTAACTTGAAATGAATTCCCTCGTTCACCAGGTGGACGCCTGATGAGATAACTTTAAATGAATTCCCTCGTTCTCTATGTGGGCGCCTGATGACTTAACTTGAAATGAATTCCCTCGTTTTCCAGGTGGGTGCCTAATGACTTAATCTTGAAATAAATTCCCTCGTTCTCCAGGGCGGGTGTCTGATGACTTAACTTGAAATGAATTCCCTCGTTTTCCAGGTGGGTGCCTAATGACTTAATCTTGAAATAAATTCCCTCGTTCTCAAGGTGGGTGCCTGATGACTTAAGCTGGAAAATAAATTCCCTCGTTCTCCAGGTGGGTGCCTGTAATCACAACAAAACAGACAAAATAAGGAATATTTTCTGCCCCAGCTTGTACCAGGAACATTTGTGAGTGTTAGTTCAATCCCATTTTCCAGGTGGGCACCTGATGACTTAACTTGAAATAAATTCCCTCGTTCTCCAGGTGGGTTCCTGATGACTTAACTTGAAATGTATTCCCTCGTTCTCCAGGGTGGGTGCCTGATGACTTAACTTGAAATGAATTCCCTCGTTCACCAGGTGGACGCCTGATGAGATAACTTTAAATGAATTCCTTCGTTCTCTAGGTGGGCGCCTGATGATTTAACTTGAAATGAATTATGTGGGTGCCTGATGATTTAACTTGAAATGAATTCTCTCGTTCTCCAGGTGGGCGCCTGATGACTTAACTTGAAATGAATTCTATGGGTGCCTGATGATTTAACTTGAAATGAATTCTCCTGTTCTCCAGGTGAGCGCCTGATGACTTAACTTGAAATGATTTCCCTCATTCTCGAGGTGGGCACCTGATGACGTAACTTGAAATGAATTCCCTCGTTCTCTAGGTGGGCACCTGATGAATTAACTTGAAATGTATTCCCTCGTTCTCCAGGTGGTCGCCTGATGACTTAATGTTGAAATATACTCCCTCGTTCTCCAGGTGGGCGCCTGATAACTTAACCTGAACTGAATTCCCTCTTTCTCCAGGTGGGGGCCTGATGACATAACTTGAAATGAACTTCTTCGTTCTCCAGGTGGGTGCTTGATGACTTAACTTGAAATGAATTCGTTCGTTCTTCAGGTGGGATCCTCATGACTTAACTTGAAATGAATTCCCACGTTCTCCAGGTGGGCGCCTGATGACTTAACTTGAAATGAATTCGTTCGTTCTTCAGGTGGGATCCTCATGACTTAACTTGAAATGAATTCCCACGTTCTCCAGGTGGGCGCCTGATGACTTAACTTGAAATGAGTTCCCTCGTTCTCCATGTGGGCGCCCGATGACTTAACATAAAATGAATTCCCTCATTCTCCAAGTAGGTGCCTGATGACTTAACTTGAAATGAATTCCCTCGTTCTCCAGGTAGGTGCCTGATGACTTAACTTGAAATGAATTCCTTCGTTCTCCACGTAGACGCCTGATAACTTAACTTGAAATGAATTCCCTCGTTCAACAGGTGGGCGTCTAATGACTTAACTTGAAATGAGTTCCCTCGTTCTCCGGGTGGGCACCTGATCAGTTAACTTGAAATGAATTCCCTCGTTCTCCAGGTGGGTGCCTGTAATCACAACAAAACAGACAAAATAAGGAATATTTTCTGCCCCAGCTTGTACCAGGAACATTTGTGAGTGTTAGTTCAATCCCATTTTCCAGGTGGGCACCTGATGACTTAACTTGAAATAAATTCCCTCGTTCTCCAGGTGGGTTCCTGATGACTTAACTTGAAATGTATTCCCTCGTTCTCCAGGGTGGGTGCCTGATGACTTAACTTGAAATGAATTCCCTCGTTCACCAGGTGGACGCCTGATGAGATAACTTTAAATGAATTCCTTCGTTCTCTAGGTGGGCGCCTGATGATTTAACTTGAAATGAATTATGTGGGTGCCTGATGATTTAACTTGAAATGAATTCTCTCGTTCTCCAGGTGGGCGCCTGATGACTTAACTTGAAATGAATTCTATGGGTGCCTGATGATTTAACTTGAAATGAATTCTCCCGTTCTCCAGGTGAGCGCCTGATGACTTAACTTGAAATGATTTCCCTCGTTCTCGAGGTGGGCACCTGATGACGTAACTTGAAATGAATTCCCTCGTTCTCTAGGTGGGCACCTGATGAATTAACTTGAAATGTATTCCCTCGTTCTCCAGGTGGGCGCCTGATAACTTAACCTGAACTGAATTCCCTCTTTCTCTAGGTGGGTGCCTGATGACATAACTTGAAATGAACTTCTTCGTTCTCCAGGTGGGTGCATGATGACTTAACTTGAAATGAATTCGTTCGTTCTTCAGGTGGGATCCTCATGACTTAACTTGAAATGAATTCCCACGTTCTCCAGGTGGGCGCCTGATGATTTAACTTGAAATGAGTTCCCTCGTTCTCCATGTGGGCGCCCGATGACTTAACATAAAATGAATTCCCTCATTCTCCAAGTAGGTGCCTGATGACTTAACTTGAAATGAATTCCCTCGTTCTCCAGGTAGGTGCCTGATGACTTAACTTGAAATGTATTCCCTCGTTCTCCAGGGTGGGTGCCTGATGACTTAACTTGAAATGAATTCCCTCATTCACCAGGTGGACGCCTGATGAGATAACTTTAAATGAATTCCCTCATTCTCTAGGTGGGCGCCTGATGACTTAACTTGAAATGAATTCCCTCGTTTTCCAGGTGGGTGCCTAATGACTTAATCTTGAAATAAATTCCCTCGTTCTCAAGGTGGGTGCCTGATGACTTAAGCTGGAAAATAAATTCCCTCGTTCTCCAGGTGGATGCCTGTAATCACAACAAAACAGACAAAATAAGGAAAATTTTCTGCCCCAGCTTGTACCAGGAACATTTGTGAGTGTTAGTTCAATCCCATTTTCCAGGTGGGCACCTGATGACTTAACTTGAAATGAATTCCCTCGTTCTCCAGGTGGGCACCTGATGACTTAACTTGAAATGAATTCCGTCGTTCTCCAGGTGGGCGCCTGATGACTTAATTAGAAATGAATTCAGTTGTTCTCCAAGTGGGCGCCTGATGATTTAACTTGAAATGAATTATGTGGGTGCCTGATGATTTAACTTGAAATGAATTCTCCCGTTCTCCAGGTGGGCGCCTGATGACTTAACTTGAAATGAATTCTATGGGTGCCTGATGATTTAACTTGAAATGAATTCTCCCGTTCTCCAGGTGAGCGCCTGATGACATACCTTGAAATGATTTCCCTCGTTCTCGAGGTGGGCACCTGATGACGTAACTTGAAATGAATTCCCTCGTTCTCCAGGTGGGCACTTGATGAATTAACTTGAAATGTATTCCCTCGTTCTCCATGTGGTCGCTTGATGACTTAATGTTGAAATATACTCCCTCGTTCTCCAGGTGGGCGCATGATAACTTAACCTGAACTGAATTCCCTCTTTCTCCAGGTGGGTGCCTGATGACATAACTTGAAATGAACTTCCTCGTTCTCCAGGTGGGTTCCTGATGACTTAACTTGAAATGAATTCCCTTCTTCTTCAGGTGGGATCCTCATGACTTAACTTGAAATGAATTCCCTCGTTCTCCAGGTGGGCGCCTAATGACTTAACTTGAAATTAATTCCCTCGTTCTCCATGTGGGCGCCTGATGACTTAACATGAAATGAATTCTCTCGTTCTCTAGGTGGGCGCCTGCAATCACAACAAAACAGGCAAAATTAAGAAATATTTTATCCCCAATTTGTACCAGGAACATTTGTGAGTGTTAGTTGAATCCCATTTTCCAGGAGGGCCCTGAAAACATAAGTCAAATCCCATTATCCAAGAGGGTCCTTAAAACTTAAAACCTAAATCCCATTACCCATGAGGGTCCTGAAACTCAAAACTAATCTCATTATCCAGGAGGGTCCTGTAAAACTTAAATCAAATCCCGTTATCCAGGAGGGTCCTGGGAACTTAAAACTAATCCCATTATCTAGGAGGGTCTTGAGAACTTAAAACCTAAATCCTATTATCCAGGAGGGTTCTGAAAACTTGAAAACTAAATCCCATTATCCATGAGGGACCTGAAAACTTAAAATGAACTCACCTGAGCCATGCTCTCTTCTTGGTAGATCCATGCATAAAGAACAAAATTCCTTGACCCTGAACCATACTTCCCTTATGGAGGATCCCTGCAGATCCAACAAATTTTCTTGCCCCTGTTTCAAACAAATGAAATCTTGTTAGTTTGAAAATGTGGTGGTTAGCTTATGGCATTATTGTTGAAGGTGTCCTCTTCTTCCACTATCATGCATCGTTCTGATTAAACTATAAACTGAGTCTGACTAAACTAAAAGATGACCATATTCTCCAGGCGAGACCCCCGAACTAAAACTGACCCTATTCTCCAGGCGGGACTCCTGAACTTAAGGAAAAATAAAGATTAAAAACGTAGGAAAACTAAATATTGACCCTATTTTCCAGGCGGGACTCCTGAACTTAAGGAAAATAAAGACTAACATCTTATGAAAAAATAAAAAATTGACCCTATTTTCAAGGCGGGACCCCTGAACTTAAGGAAAACTAAAGATTAACGACTTAAGGAAACTAAAACTGGCCCTATTTTCCAGGCGAGACCCCTGAACTTAAGACAACCTAAAGTTTTTTTCCCAACTAGTGGGGTGTCTAGGAGGTATGGTTCTTCTCAAATAGGGAAAATGTTTGAGAGGTTATGATCTTCTCAACTAGGGGGATGCCTAGGAGGTAAAGAAAACTTTCTTAAACAGCCTCTGTGCTGACAAAATTGGGCATGGCACCTGAAATGTTCAAGCTTCCATGCTTTGATTTGGACACAGTCTTCGTCCCTGTTTCAAATAAAGAAAACTTGAGAGTTTTAAAAATGTGGTGGTTGGTTTGTGGCTTTCACTTTGAGGGTGATTTCTCCTATAATTTCCATGATTAACCTTGGTTTCGACTCAGAAGCCCTTGCTTGTTATTGGATAACCACGTTTCTGCCAAACCTTACCACAGAAAATACCTTTGATCTATTCGAGACCTATACCTTTTTTCTGTTGCATCTTGCTCATGAATTGACATTTCTAGATCTTTGCATTTCACATGAATATCGAAGCACGTCAATTGTTATCAAATCAGTGCGCATATTGTTCTATCCTTACTTATGCCGCTTTGATTTGTAAGCCAGATTACGCGTTGTGCAACTGGAAAGATCCTAGCAAATTTTGAAGTCATTTCTCATGTGTTCTGACCAAACTGACTCAAAAAGAGGAACAAAGTAAGGGACAATAGAAAGACATGATATACAACAAGAAAACTACAAAGTAGAAACTTATCAGATGTGGATACCAACTCTAATGACCATGACATGCATTTTTGGATTAATGACCAAATCTGTCAAGAAAGTCTAGTGTTCAACTCTTGTTATATTTCGAAGCCGTGAAACTAGGCTTCAATGCTCTGACTATAATATCTGATTCACGATCCTTATTCGACTTGTACTGCCCGAACGATTTACACCATCAAGCCTCTCTTATTTTGCTCTTTCTCTCAACTCATTGTCGCCTTATGGTGCCTGTGAAGGTTTTCACCGGTAAGAGTCTCTCAATTTTGTTCTTTTCTTCTTATTTCTGTTGGTTCTGTAGATAACAAGGCATTAACTATGGTAAAAACATCATATGCTTCTGGCATGGCTAACTAGGCACTCTCAAAGATTATCTAGGAGGTCATTTTTGGACTGTAATGTGGCTTTTTGACAGGGTTAGAAAAAAAAGATATCATAAAGGCCCAAAATAACTAAGACCGCGGGGTTAATTTATCTACAACATTGGGAATCCATTTTAGACTTTGCCCCATTTTCTAAAACAAGAGAATTTGATTTTTTTTTAAATAGAATTTCTAAGAAAAACTGCCCCACTCTTGACTACTCTTGGTTATTGCTATTTTCATTTTTCTTTTTTCTTTCTTTTTTTTCTTTTTTTGTTGTTTTTTTCTTTTTTTGTTGTCTTTTTTCTTTCTTTCTTTTCTTTTTGAAACTTTCTTCTGGAATGAAGTCTCTAATGGGGCATGATTTTTTTTAAATGACTCTAACTCGATTCCAAAAGAGTGGAGGTCAAGAAAATAGCATAGGCTCAAAAAGGGGTACTGAATGGTATAAAGTATTTGGGTAGCTGAAAGATGGCCTCCCAATCCCTGTAAATGTCAAATACAACACATGCAACTTGAGGATAAAAAAGGAAGATCATGCATAACATTTCTTTTGCAACTTTGGCATTGATATCACTGTTATTCCTTCCACTTTTCTTTAGTGCCTTGACAAGTACAGAGCTATCATCGTATGATCTCTTCTTCGCAATGGATGTGCTCCGTCAATTTGGAGCAAACTCTCTTGGCTTTATCTTGTAACTTTAGATGCACTTGAACTCAAATTTTCTTTCTTCAAATTGTCTGGGACGCACTCTATTGTAATAATTTATTATCTTCCTCTAAACTCCCCAATCTATATGCCCCAGTTTCACATAATTCGGGCTTTAAATGAACTCAAAATGTCCAAATATTTACTTATTTCCCTCAAATATGCATCTTCAAAACTTGTTCCATTGCTTTATGATTAGACTAAATTTTAAGACCAAGATGAGAATTACGTGTACATGTCATGTCACTAGAGTCAGCATGAAAAGACTTATAAAAGTAAAAGAGAACTAAACAAAATAGACAAGAAATAACAGAAAACAGGAGATTACATTAAACTGATAGTGAAAAAGTGTGAATAACAAAAACAAGCAAGAAAAACTTGGGTTACAACCCTGGAACAAACCTAGATAACACTAACGGATTACTACGATTGACCGAACTAGGAAAAATAAAAGGATAGAAGGGTTTGAGTCACAAGACAATATACGGATTACAACCCTGAAATAACTCGGACAACAGAAATGACAACAAAATAAACCACCAAAACTCCTCTGGCTAGCCAAGAAATGAGTGTATTACCAATTACCAAGCCCGACATCTTAGCCACTGAGACGCACATCGACATTACTAGGATCTTCACTACTCTCCATCACATTGACCTCAGCAGATTTCTTTTGGGTCCTTTTTACCAACTCGTTCTTAGGATCAACTTCTGGAACCGAAACGGATAACGTTGAAAATTTTGCTGTAAGTGGACCTCCAAGGGATTCAGAAGAGTTCTCACATTCCTTATCAACACAAATCATGTCCACCATATGAGTCTCATTATGAACAGGCGATGGAATTTGGCTAGTATCCGCTGCATCTGGATTTTGCATGATAATATCACATGCATAAATAAGCTTCTAGAATGCTCTTTTTATATGCCAACACTTTTTTATATTGTGCCTCGGGGCATTAATGAAATATGCGCACCTTTGAGAGAAATCAAAATTATTTGGCAAGGGATTCAGCATTTTTATCTTAATCGGCTTCAACATGTCCAATTGCCTCAACCTTTGGAACAAACTAGAATATGATTCTCCAATAGGAGTGAAAGACTTTTCCCTTTGCTGCTGCCTTTTCAGTTTGTACTCCGGCGTCGGCTATAACCTCTTGCGGGTAGGTGGTTGACATGCTTGAGGAGGCAGGTAAGACATTTGTGGAGGTGGTGTAGGCCATTGCGGATCCTGTGGATGTGGAGCATATGGCGGTGCATTATGGATAGAGTAGTGGGACGGTGAGGTATGACTTTGGGGATTTTGTGGAGAGAAGTAGCATTGGGGACGATTATCTGGAGTACGTGGATATTCATGGGGTCGGCATTGAGGTTGAAAGCGTTGAGCAGGAACACCTACTAGATCTTGTTGTTGGCAGGGCTCAACAACATCTTTTCTATTTTTTCTTTCTTCATCCCAAGTTCACTTAGATGTTCTGGATGTCTTCTGTAGTATCTTTCAGTGCAGAATAGCTCATCAGTTTGCCCGACTTGATTACTTCTTTTACCATCTCCCCCATTTTTACCACGTCATTGAAAGGTTTACCCAAAGCAGGGCTCAAATGACTGAAGTATGTGGGTCCCTAAGCTTGTTGGAAAAGCTTAACCATTTCTTCTTCATCAACTGGAGGACTGACTCAGCTAGCTTTTTCCCTCCATCTGAGTCCATATTCCCTAAAGCTCTCACTGGCTTCTTTTCCATCTTATAAAGGATGGAGCAGTCAGGGATAATATCTATATTGTACTGAAAGTGTCAAACAAAATCTTGAGTCATGTCATCCCATGCGTGCCACTTACTAACATCTTGATGCCTATGTTATTCCAAGGCTGCCCCGCTCATGCTCTCACTGAAATACGCCATCAACAACTCATCTTTCCCGCCAAAACTTCTCATTTCACTACAATAACACCTCATATGGTCTACTGGATCTCCACGCCCGTTACATAAGTTGAACATTGACATTTTAAACCCCGCGGGCAGATGAACTTCAGGGAACATACACAAGTCATTGTAAGACACGTTAATCTGATTTCCCCTCCCTTGCATGTTCTTAAAGGATTGCTCTATACCTTTCAACTTTCTGGATATCTCATCTCGCTTTTCTTTCCTTGTGAACTTTTCATTCTCAACATGAGGCTCATTCTAAAAGGTATGATTATGTGAGTCTGGGACCTGGTGGGCTAGCTTTGGAGGGGGGAGAGGGGTAGTATTGGGCATCAAGAGGGTTGAATTGGTGTTCACCGTTGGACCTGAGGAGAGGTTGTTGAGAAGTTATGATCGTGGAGGTAGTGAATATGACAGGAGGGCTATTTTTTAGGAAAGGTAGTTGGAGGACGAACGATGGAGCTACTAGGGAGGGTGGGAAAGTTGTGATAAGCGAAAAAATTTGGAGAGTGTGGTGGATGATCTGACACTATGTCTGGGGCTTGGGTAAGGGTAGAATTTAGGAAGCTAGGTGGTGGCGGGGGTGGTGCCTTCCCAGCAATCCAAGCCTCATACATGCCCGCCATGTGTTGTCTTCGCATCCTAAACTCTTCAACCAACCCAGTGTCCCGTTCAACCAATTGCTTTCGGGTACCAATATCAACCAACTCAACTCCGTTGTCCTGTGCCATTTTTTTCCTGCTTTATGTTGTAGGAAAGAGTTACCAGTTTAACAACCACAAACCAACCGCCCTTCTGCTATAACGAACATAACAAAGAAGAACAAATGAAGTCATCATGTTAGCGTTAGGGCATTTAACAACAAATATTATCATATTATATGCAATGCACCTAGTCACAATTATCGGTTCTAAAATGACTTTGAAGGTACGAAGGTCATATGGAATCATCCCAATTTTACTCTTATTGCCCTTTCCTTCTTCATTTCCTCTTTTTTCTTTATGATTATCGCTCTTTATTGCATCATGCAGTTCTCTCTCATTTTTCATATCTCGCAACTTCTCTTTTTTTAACTTTAAAAAATGATTTGATTGAATCCTATGTAGGTTTCCTACGTATCATGTTCTACATGAATCAGATCAAGCGTAGTTTTTGAAAAGCGATGGATAAAATAAACTAAAAAAAATAAGAATCTTTTTGGATTTTTTCGTTTACAAATATTTTTTTGGTTTTTCAAATAAAAAATAGGAAATGATAATGAGACAAACTCAACTATACTACGACAAACTATGACACCAACTAAAAGATTGAATACTACTATACAAGACTAGAAAGTAAAAAATAATATAAAATAGACTACAAAATAAAAAGTCTCCTCAAACAGCTCTGGAAGGCAACGGTCCTGGCTGGGATGGTCCTGGGGCGTCAGCCACGCTCAAGATCTGGTAGAATGATCCATACCTGAGTGAGAAAAATTAGAACAAAAAGAGTTAGTGACTCAAGACACTATGCGACGCCACGACACCTCCTATTGGACACATGCAAGGCATGATTGAGCTATTTTTGCAACGTGGCTTACGTGGACAATAATGGCTATTAGTGCAAACTCAACAAAGGTGACCTCAAAGGTATAAAAATTCCTCACTAAGGCTTATATGAATTCAAACGACCAATAATCATGGCTCAAGAAATTACTTTCCAAAGTGACACATTTTGCAAAAATAGCCGATATGGCCAAACGCGGCTAGAGATGCAAATTCAACAAGGACGGACCTTAATGTAACATTATACCTAGTTGTAGACTTAATATTATAGGACATGGGTAATTGAATCACTTCCGCAAAAATAACCCCATTTTGCAAGAATGGCCGATGCTGCCAAAAACGGCTAGACATGCAGATTCGACCAAGAATGGACCTTAAAACTGAGGGGATACATTGTTGTAGACTCATGGGATAACAAACTTCTTTGATAAAGCAGCTCTATTTTGCAAAAACAGATCAATGTGGCTAAACATACAAGATTTGGCTACGATCCCCGAAGCCAAGGACTTAAGACTCACTAGAAAGAGGAGGAAGACCAGACCCCATGTGGACTGCTTACGTATCCCGCCCCGAAAGACGAAAATCAGGTTTGCGTAGTTCGGGAAGAAGATATGGGAGAGAAATTTAAAAAAAACATTGATTTGGAGATAACACATTTTTTGTCTTTTTTGAAAAAATATATGATGAAACATGTACAATCTTTTTGGATTTCCTTTTTCTCTTTTTTTTTATTGTTTTTATATTTTGAAAAAATTAAGGGAAAGTGCAAAATCTTTTTGAATTTTTCATTTTCATATTTTTTGTTTTTTCTTGAAAAAGCTGTGAAAGAAAAATATAATTGGCCCTGCTTGCTTCATTTTTACACTTCTCCCTCTTTTATCTTATTGATCCGCCAAATGACACACTTACCCTAAAAGAATGCAACATGTAGCATATAGGGTTGATCAAATGTCTTTTTTGGGCCATGGGCCCATTTTGACATAATTTGGATAGGCCTCCTACAAAGGGACACGGTGCCTGAGACCAAGCCCTACTAAGTCTAAATGACAAGATGAAAATAAGAATGACCTAAAGGCTTACCTAAGTTTGGGGTTCACTAGACAAGGCGATTTAGGGCGGCACGTGGTCGATAAAGGATGCTCTAGCTATCCGCCACTCCACGCTCCAACGCCACCCCCCTAAAGACACGGGTGACTCACAAAAAGGCCGTGTACACTCAAATGTACTCCAAAAGACTTGTTGCAGAAAAAAGGCCCATGGTTATGCAAATGATAACAGTTTATAAAGCAGTAACACATAAAGGAAAAACTGTAAACAAATAAGCAACTAGCAAATAATAAAACGACATAAACAAAATAAAAATCAAATGAATCAAACAAAACACATAAAAACCTCAACTGATATCCTAAAAAGCCAATAAGATCAAGTACTAGCTTGAACTTGCAATTCCCCAGCAGAGTCGCCAGAGATGTCATACCCTTTTTTTTTCAAACTTCACTAAACCCTCTCAAAATAAATAAAAAGGTTTTGTAAAGTTCAAAAAGGGTTTTCAAATTTGAAAGTGACAAAAAGAGTGCGTTTCAAAAGGATTAACTCATAGTCGCCACCTGACATTTGATTTTGGTGTATCAGGTCATCGTTTTTAGAAATGATTTGTTCTTTTGAAATACGTTTAGACTTTAAAACTGACAACACCAGAGATTCAGTTAAGGGGGTTCATTTAACTCGGGGAGAAGGTGATAGGCATTCTCCGAGTCCCATGAAAGTCGCGGTTGCGTACTCGATCAAGTTGACTTTTAAAATATTCAAATTGAGGTACAAATAAACATAAAAAATAAACACACAAGAGACTCAAGGTCGTCCCCACAATAAAAGAAAAAGAAAAATAAAAATAAAAAATAAAAATCCTATTCTATGCTTCCTTAAATTGTTCCGTCTTTGACCTTCATTTAATTCACTTCGGGGAATACCCCAGATAAATTTAACTAAGTGGGTGACCTCTCGCCTAAAAAAACTAAAACATAAACGCCCTAACAGTTTTCCTACCCAAGTGTGATCGTCTTATACATGCTACTAACGGGTAAGTTGTAAAAGTAACATAAAAGAGTATTAAATAAGAGGAAAATTCAATTCATGCTCAAATTTTCTTCATTCTATTTAAACCCAACCCCACGATCCATATCCATCAACAAGGGATATGCGCAATATGATACACAGTATTCAGAACAGACAAACTACAAGAGAGGAAAAGGCGATGTAAAATAACGAAGCAAGTAAGAGGCATACTAAAAACATAACTCACAGTATCTAATGCAAACAAAGAAATGAGCATCTGCTAAGCTTGCGTCACGAGTATGACGTCATCGTGAAGGGGCCCGGGAGGATTCACATCGAGGTCGTTTCTTATCATTTCACTCTAGAAACGCAGGGACTATCTGTGTATGGCTAAAATCGGGAAGGCAAATTTTATGTTTGTTATGACATTCGGTAGCTTGTTTGCATAGGATCCCAAGTATGGCTCGAGGTACGACCTCGAGCCTCCCATACGTTCGACCCCAAGGCAATACAGGTTCAAGACTGACATAGGGAAACTGCACGAAGATTGAGGCAAACAACTCTGTAACAAAGTACGACCCCGTACTTAGACATTAACTAGCCTAATCAATCACAAATCTTTGTAATAAATGATAATGCACTATTTTGGTATTTTCCCTCCTATATAAAGGAGACCCTTATTATTTCTTGGACACACAATATTGAATCCAAGGAACAAGAACATTCTCTGCTTCATTACCCGAACATTTTCTATTTCTCTCTGCTAGCTCATTTACTTACATTTATTGCCTTCCGCTAATTGTTCTTCAATTATAGCTCATTATTGATCATAAATAGCATATCACGTAGCCTATAAGATTGATATAGCTTCATCGACCATCTAACAGTAGCTCCGAGCCTCGACCTTGAGGACCCCCGAGGCGAACATCGAACATCCGATTTAAGGCATCCCGATTTTCTTATCTTCGATTTCTTAACTGTTTGTACTCTATCTATTTTGATCGCACTTAGCATCAACTGCCTAACAACTAGTACTAAAATAAATCACATATTTTTTGAACCACATATTCAAACATAATTGTAATTACCGTTTTCTAGGTAAACAATGTACGTGACACGAGTTTTAACTATATGAGACGCATGNACAAATCAATATCAAAATAATAATCCATCACAAAACACTCACACAATAATACTGCAAACCATAGGAAAAGGGAGAAGAGTGAACCTTAATAGCAATAAAATCAGCAATTACACAAATCTTGACTCAAAAATTTTAGCGAGGAGACAGCGACAATAATTTGACGGGAACCACGACCGCAACAATGTACGGAAACAAATTCGAACTAAACTCGGCCTCAATCGGACTTCATATTGTAATAAAATAAAAATCTAGAGAAAAGCTGAACTAAATTTTTTGGTGTTTTTTTTTGAATTTTTATTTATTTTTCGAAATATAAACAGGAAACAGAAAGAACTAAAAAAAATTTTGAATAAAATTTTTGTAGAATCTCAAACGAAAAGAAATATGAAGAGAGCAAAATAAAAAATACAAAAACCAAACCTTAATTTTCCTTTCTATTTTCCGAAATTCACCGTTAAATGTGTCGGAAAACCTCTATACATAACCTTACTACCTCGAAACTTCTAACCTTCTTGTCCAAGCAATGAATTCAGCCCATAGATCACATTGATACGGACGGATTTTTGATAAATGGAGGGATAGGATCGAAAATATTGATCCTACGGCACCCATTGATCTCAAATCCGTCCAAGAGATATTGGGGAGCGCGTGAGAAAGAATGGAGATTCCCTGTCAGAAGTTGGTTATAGATTAGGTGACGTGGAAGAAGGAGAGGAGAGGAGGGGGGACCATGTAATTATTTGGGGGAATTTTCCGGCCTAGGGTGGTCGGCGACGGCAGAGGGCTGAGGGCGAGGGAAGGGCGTCGTTTGGGTTAGGGGATGTTAGGGCTAGGGTTTAGAGTTTATTGGTTTATATATGGTATGGGGGATATATCCGGGCCCTAGGATTAGAGGTGATAGATGTCTAGGATTTAAGGAGGGAGTGGGGTTGGTCAAATAGGTTTGGGTGCGGGTCAGATGACCTGGGTCAAGACTAAGGAAATTGGGCATTAGATTAAATGTGATTGGGTTAAAGAATAGAGTGTGGGCCTCTTTTGGCCTAAACCAATACCTAAATTTTAGTTAAAATCCTTTTAATATAAGATAAATATACTATATAATGCAAAGGTCAATCTACTTAATTAAACTAAACTATACTTAAAATATGAAACTATTTTTGGTATTTTAAAATATCATACTAAAAAAAATGGGATTAGATTAAAATTTTTGAAAAATTAAATTTATATTCCTACCAAAAATACTAATATTTTGAGAACAAAGTGAAAATATTTTTGTAATTTTTATTTTTTGTGATAAAATAAAGTAAAAGAGATAAAAACTAGTTAAAATAGCGATATTAGACCTAAACTAAATAGTTCAACAGTAACATGCGTAAAATCTCGGGGAGGATCAAAACTTATATGTCTACATTGATATTGAAGTAACGTGTATGCAAGGCCCCACATTGAGATAAGCTATACTATATTGAGGCTACGTGTGCACCTGGTCCCATTATTTGGGATATGGCGCTAGGGTAGGATGTTCCCCTCTAGAGTCTTACACGCCAGTAGTGAGCGCAAGCATAATGTTATTTACACGTGCTCGATGATGGGCAGTTATGCTAGGCACCCATACAGTGCTAAGTGTGGTTATTTTGATGGATCCATGGTGTTGAAGCATGGCACTTGAGCCAGGCACCTGGAGTGTGCTCAGATTGTGTGTACGTAATGAGTTCATTTTGAAACAGAGCTCATGACATGCATATTTTCCATGTAAGCATAGAGATGTACCTTCATCATGCTTCTCGGTGACATGACATGTATAATTGATATGTAGTTATCACTCCCCAAACATGAGGAGGCGTGGTTGGCACTCGTTGCCATACTGACCCGGGTGAACCAAGACCAGAACATACATAGGTTGAGTTGGCTAAAATCATTCTTTTTGTTACTATCACGGGCCAACGTGGGCACAACTCATAACGTATAACTGTATGTGGGCAAACGCTGTATCACCGCACCATATTACTTAAAACATGAAAATACATGGGCCGTCAAGGCCCTAGACATACGATACATAATGAACCTATGTCTACAAAGCCTCTAAGAGTATTCGACATCAAAGTCGACAGGGCCCCGCCCTACCCATATGTTTGTAGCAAAAGTTTGACACGGTGACTTATAGACGTGGCCGCACTCCGTATAAAGTGAAGTCTTACTGATCCGTCGTTGAATGCTAACCTCGTCTATTATGAGGGCTCGCCAAACTTATTACCTACACATGCAGGCATAAATGCAGCGTCTACAACAAAAAGGACGTCAATACGAATAATGTACTGAGTATGTGAGGAACAACTGAAAAATAACAATAAGTAAACATTAATGAGAGAGATATATAAGAATCAACATGTACCTCTAAAGTGAAATTGTATATGTATGCTCATTATACTTATATATAATGCCTCTTTTTTGGACTATTATCCATATCGTAACATAACTACCCAACTGATCACTGGTAACTGCCCGAGCGGTCATTGTACGGTTGTAAATACATGACTGCTCAACAGGCCGTAGCACGGTAGTAAATGCATGACTACCCGAACGGCTGTAGCACGTTGGTAAATGCGTGACTGCCCGACTGTCCATAGCACGGTGGTAAAAGAAGACGTTTGACTGCCCATTCAGTTGTATCTCGGTGGTAAATGAGGATGCATGACTGCCTAACCATCCGTAGCTCGGTGGTAAATGGAGATGCATGACTACCCAATCGGCCGTAACTCGGTTGTAAATGAAAATGCATATAACACTACATTATGAACATTAATATCTTTATCGTATACCTCTAGAGACTTAGGAACATACTTAGACATGCATTGTATTACATTTCATAAGAATGAATAACGTAGACATCCTTAACTACTAAGAGTAGAGCCATTATGGAATAATATTACGTTTACGTTTCGTTGTTTGGATCATACCAAAAGAAGAAAGAGTTAGCCTTAACATACCTTTTTTTCTTGGCTAACAATAACTCACAAGTTCTAGTATGCTCTTCGAATGATTATCTACATTGGATAAATTATTGGATCACAATCGAATCAATAAGCTAATAATTGGATTAGGACTGACATTTTATCGAACACTTAGAGTGCATAATCTTCATATCATCCTATAATGGAAATTCAACATTACTACCTCTTCTCCTCTACTCACAACACAACTATTCACAATTTTCAACCATAGGATACTTTAAGAAACCATTCAACAACTACAACTGTTCATCAATGGTGATAAACATTAGCCTTCCTAATAACCTTTCTCAATTCAACTAAACAAGATATAGATGAAATTGAATACTTATAGTGGTATTTAAATCTTACTTCACATAGGAAAAACATAGCAGTACATATGAACCTTAACATGGCATCAACAATGGAGCTAAGAAGATGGCACCAACTTTGAATCCGGAACATAGCAGCAACTAGGTTTTATCTAATTTCCCCCAATTGTTCTACTTGAAATCTTATATATATCTATACTTAGTAGTAATTTAGGTTTCTTCGAGACTATGTTAAATAGGAGGGGTGGCCCACTTATTTAATTCAATGCTTATCTCAAAAGTATATTGATACATAAGACAAATTTACGTAGAATCCAATTAAAGATTACTAAGTTCTATTCTTATCTATATGATGTATTTAGAATGGTATGTGTGTATATTCCACATGCTTGCTCATAGTAATATTGTTGTTAATCCTCCTTATCCTCGTGATTCCACGTCGATTTATACGAATGACACTTATCCACTTATTACTAATTGCATATTCTCCGACTTTATACCAACATTTAACCAATTATTCACACAATAATTTCTAGGTCTCATTTCACTTAAATACTAATATACTTCATATACTTTACTATTTTGGTCATGTGGTATAGTACTAGTCTACAAATACGGGATATTATAATTTGGACCGTTTTTTCATTCCAAAATATCAAACTTTGGCGAAACTCATTTTGGTAGATTCGTTTACCGTGTGACCTTCATGACTTTACTTATCACTTGTTATAAATAGCATAAACACTTCTAACTTCAAAAATAATCTTGTCCTTGAACTTATGTCAATTATCTTATGACAACCCCATTGTAAAAAAAGTACGGGATGTAACATGTAGGCATATAGATGTACCTTGCTCATGCTAGGTACTAACACGACATTTGATTACTTGACATGTAGGCATAGAGATGCATTTTTCTCATGCTAACTGGTAAATGAAAAGTCTTATTTGATGTTGTAACTTGGGAAACATATAGTTATTTTGATAAACTAAACTTTATTTGATTTCAATGGTAAGATTTAGACTTGGACTGTTATACTTGAAAATCATGTCTACTTTCTCGTATTTTTGAACGAGCTGAGCATTTCATCTCTTGAGTTATATATATACCTTTGCTGTCTTCACTACACTATTAGGAATTGTTATTGGTTATTGATGTTGGACTCTGACCTTCTCCTGAGCTCATCACTTCTTTAAATCTAAGGTTAGGTTTGTTACTTATTAACTATATGGGGTCGGTTGTACTCATACAATACTTCCGCACCTTGCGTGCAGATCTTGGAGCATATGTTATTTTGTATGGCGGGAGCTGTTATTGAAGATGTACTTGCATTAAAGTTCCAGTTGCCACTTATCCTTGGCAGCTTAGATTTTGAAATTCCGTTTATGACAGATGGTTCAATTGGAATTTGTATAGAAGTTCAATTGTTTAATTCATTGAGACATATTATTTTCATATAAGTTTATTGTTATTTGGCTTACCTAGTGTGTTGGGTTAGGTGACATCACGACTAGTTGCATTATAGGTCGTGACAAGTTATTGTTAGATCTCTAGGTTCATAAGTTCTACGAGTCATGAGAAAGTGTCTTGGTAGAGTCTTGCGGATTGGTATGATGATGTCCATACCTATTTTCGAGAGGCTATAGGGCTTCTAGAATAAACGTCCAAACTTTCTTTCCTTATCATGAAACATTGATTCTGTTTGAAGCGTATCCCTTTGAATTTATTGCACTCACGCATATTTTATGCTAAATCTCGGTATCAAATGTGATGTCACACCCCAAACCTGGGGAGAATGGACCGGCACTCGGTGCCTCACTTGACCGAGCATACAAATCTATCACAGAGGGACTCCGAATATACAATGTGATACATTGGCCATAGGGCCACATTGTAGGAAACATTGTGAAGCAAAATACAAAACTAAACGGAGACTTGTTCCAATTGAACATGCACACAGGGATGACAAGGACACAATCCTAATATACAAAATATACATGACTCGTCTACAACCCTATAGAGATAACAGAAATGTATCACTGTCGGGAGAGGGACTCAACCTACCCATCAAACCTGTATATATAAAATGGACACCAAAGTCTAGACCTGGTAACTTCGGGTGAGTGGAGCATACTAATCAAGCTGATGTTTGGCTCTGTCTACTAGGAGTGTCTATCCGGCTGTTTGTTAGGACCTCCAAGCATGATATGCAGCATCCCTTACAAAAGCGACGTTAGTACGAAATAAAGTACCCTTGAAAGGCAATAGAATAACTCAAAGTTGAAAAAGAACTGATAATATAATAATTGAAAGTAATTGTGAGTCAAAGATGATATGAATATATATTTACTTTTAGATACCGATTCACCTCTCTCAATATATTAAGTAAAATAGCTGACCGACCCTATAAGTCTCGCTACGTGTAACTGCTCTGCCGCTGTAGGCTCACTCATACACGCTCGACTATACTAAGCTCGGTATCTTGGCCATTCTGGGCTCACTCGTAGACGTTCAACCATTGTAGGCTCGATATATAACTTACCATATTGTCTGTGGTTACCCAATAGGGGCATCTGACCAATTATAGCTTGATGGCAGTAAATATATTGTAATACTAATACTATATACATACATACATACATATATATACATACCCTATGCTCCCTTGTTTGGAAGAAGAGAATACTTAACTGAATATAAAATCCCTATAACGGAGAATATTGTAACTTATGAAACTAGGATAATGTACATAACTTCAGGAATACAAACACCTCTTTATGTATCGTTATCAAATGCATGTACTTACGTGATCGTGTCAAAATGAAGGAATGATTTAGTGTAACGACCCAGGTGGTCATTACGAGCATTTACATTCCGCTCAGCTGTTTGAAGTCTTGAGTAGCTTCAAATGATTTATTATGACTTGTGTGAATCGTTAGATTTTTTTAGGTGATTCGGGATTGATTCAGAAGAATGATTCTCAACTAGGAATCTTTATGTTGGATGAGTTGACCAAGTTTTACTTTAGAGTATTTGATGTCGGATCGGAGTTTTGATAGTTTTGTTAGGTACAGATGGTGATTTTAGACTTGGGCGTATGTAGGATTTGCCAATGGATGTTTATAGAATGCTTTGGCACGGTTTGGTGAAAATTAGCAATTTAAAGGTTATGAATGTTCATAAGTTTGACCGGGAGTTGACATTGATAATATCGGGTACGGATTGTGGTTCTGGGAATTGGTATAGCTTCGTTATGTCATTTGGACTTATGTGCATAATTTTAAGTCATTACGAGTTGATTTGATTAGGCACGAGTTTTGGAAGTTGAAAGTACAAAAGTTCATTAAGTTTGATTTGAGGTGAGATTCGTGGTTTTGATGTTGCTAAGTGTGATTTGCAGCCGCAAGTAAGTCTGCATTATATTATGGGACTTGTTGGTATGTTCGTGCGGGATCCCGAGAGGCTTGGGTGTGTTTTGTATCGATTTTAGACCATTTTAGGGCCATTTTCAACTAGTGGGTTTTGGCTATAGGGGTGTACATCACGATAGCAGAGCATTGGTCGCGATCGTGGCAAGTAAAATTGAAAAATTGGACCAGTGAATCATGTTCGCGGAAGAAGCTTCGCGTCCACGAAGAAAACAATTTGTTGTCACTAAGCTAACTTCAGAGCTTATATCTTGAAATCTAAAAGGAATTTGGAGTTGATCTAAAAATGAAAGTCGAAGCCCTTTGCTTTTAGTTTTTAGAAAGTTACACCGGTTTACAAAACATTATGGTTGTCTGAGAAGAGGTTTGGGAAAGGTTAATGGAAATTTGTTAAGGGCAGTCGTGGGGGAATGGCCGGGATCACAAAAGGGTAAAAACTGTGCTGGATAATTTTGGAACCGCAATCCCAAGGTTAATGACCGCAATCACGAAGGGTACATCTTGAATAGTTTATAATGTACTATATTTCTATGGTCTTGGTCATTTAATCATATTTTGAGCTATGGAGCTCGGATTTGGGCAATTTCACCACGTGGGTTGGGGTCAGTTCGATTTTGACATTTAGATTGTAAAATTTAAAGAGAAATTGGGGGGGGGGGGTTGTCTATACTTTCTTAAAGTGAAATTTTGAGTTTTGAACATCGATTCGGAGTCAGATTTGAGTGAAATTATTATTGGTGGACTTCTAATGTAAGATATTGTGAGTTTTAAGGTGCGGGACCGGATTCGACTTTTTGGTTGTCTTTGAGTAAATGTGTAAGGATTCGAGATTTATCATTCGATATTGTTTCCTTAGGCATTACTTAATGTTATTGAGTTGTTTATGGCTAGTTTCGAGTCGTTCAGAGGCTGATATGCGCCGGATGACTATTAGACTATGACTGGACATGTTTTTATTTTATATCTTGTTCTATCCGTTCAATTGCTACTTGTTAGAGTAATTGAGTTGTGATTCATGTGAGAAACCATGTTTGGGCTTTGTGCTTATTTGGTTGAGACCTAATGAGCCTATTTCTGTTGTTTTGACTTTTCTACTATAACTGTAATTGTATACTTAGTCATGATTTTTTATTAGTTTATCATATCTCAGTCTTTGTTCATCATTCCTTGTTATATCACATGATATAATTATTTGGGCTAAGTGGTACGAGATTGTGAGCCCTTGAGACTTGAGAGATTGATGGCTGAGGTCGATTATATATGTGTGTGATAAAGAAGGCATTTGAAACATACAACTTGAGTATGTTGATTGTGAGAGTACCTGCGAATATCACCGTGAAATCATTCATTTGACATGCATGCTTGGCATGTATTCATTGAGGCGTATTTTCCTCATGCTAATTGGTAAACAAAAATTATTATCTGGTGTTGTGAATGGGAAGTACAGTTCTATTGATATACTTATGCTTAGTTTATTTTCAGTTGTAATATATGGATTTTACTTTTATATCTGGAAAGCATGTCAACATTTCTGTAACTTTGAATGAGTTGAGTATAATATCTTTTGAGCTATCACTTTTACAGCCTCCATTATATGATTATGAGTTAATGTTGGCTATTGATGCTGGACACTGACATTCTTTAGAGCTTTTCACTGCTTTCTACCTAAGGTAAGGTTTGTTACTTATTGAGTACATTGGGTCGGTTTTACTCATATAACACTTATGGACCTTGCGTGCAAATTTTGGAGTTGATGTTGATGTGTATAGTGGGAGCTGGTATTGAAGACGTACCTACATTCCAGTTATAGCTGCCTCTTGTTCTTGGTAGCTTTAGATTTATAAGTTTTTTTATGTGTATTTCGAACAGATGATGCATTGACCAACTTTATAAATTCTAAGTATTAGAAGGTCAATACTTGCACCACCAATCCTTGGGATTTTGTATAGAAAGCTCGGTTATTTTATTTATTGATTCTTGTTATCCTATGTGAGTTGTGTTGTCTAGCATTTCTCTTACTAGTGGGTTGGGTCACGTGCCATCATGACTAGCTGGGTTTTCGGTCATGACAAGGTTGTATTAGAGCTCTGGGTTCATAGGTTCTACGAGTTATGAGCAAGTGTTTAGTAGAGTCTTCTGGATCGGGATGATGACATCCACGCCTATCATTGAGAGGCTACATGGCTTCTAGGATAAACATCCCATATTTCTTTCCTCTTCGTGCGACATTGATTCCGCTAGAAGCATATCTTTTTGAATTCTTTCAATTCACTTGTATGTTATTTGAGTGCGCATTATCAGTTGTGCATCAATGACTTGTGATTCCATGGATCGGATGAGGTATGAGATGTATTTTCTAGTCTTTGGTGATGGGCCAGTCTGTAGGACTTGAGGCAGTGTTTTGACCGTATCTTAGGCATGGTGGTTTCAGTTGTGTGAGTATGTGATTTTGGACTTCTATGTCTGGTAGTCTCCTTAAGAGTGGGACTAGAGGCTCGATGAGTGGTGTGAGCTATATGATTTGTATGATGTGACTGTGGGATATGGTCGGATGGCTTTGACATAATGAGAACGGTTGCTTGGGATGTGAAAGGAACTATTAGGTCTGTTTTGATGTGCTGAATGATCTCGATATATATGCATGTCGAGGGGTCTTTCATGTTGTTTATTTGTGGAATGATGTAGTTTCTCTTGTCTTCTTGGTGAGTTTAGACTCGGGAAGATTAAGTGATTGCGTACTATGTTGACTATAAAAGGGTATCAAGAGATGTCAGTTTGAGGCTAAGCGGGTGGGTTATCACCTCCGAGGTAATCTAAGGATGTGTAATCCTTATGATGTTGTGTGGAGAGTTTCTTTCTACCAATGGGTTGCATGTGTTGCGATTTGAGTTTGCATGAGCTTATGAATGATTTAGTTGAATTTCAATGCAAGATTATGCCAGTAATAAGTATGGGTATTGTGAGTTATCAAATGTTTTATTTTATAGCTTTCAGCTAGGTGGGGGAGTCTGTTATCGACAATTTGATTGCATAGTTATGTGTTGTACTGGTTTCGATTTGAGGCATACTTGTGAATCAGTTATGACTTGCAGAGGTTGGGATCGAGGATGACTCGAGTAAGGAAATTTCTGGATACGGGTTATATTACACTTTTCTAGGTATATGGAAATCATGGAATGATTTGAGTTGTTAATCGTGACAGATGTAGTGAGAATGGAGTAGGAATTTACTCGGTTGCGTCAAGGTGGGGCTACTTATTTGGGTGTTTTTGTGTTAATGGGGCAAAGGTCGTTCCGTTTGGGCAATGAAACTAAGATTTGAGCAAAGTAGATGACTCTCGTGAAGGTTCTAATGGATTCAAGATTTATATGTGGCAATTGAGAATGTTCTGGATTTGTATATGGCTAGAATCTGAGATTTGCATTCGATGGTGTCGATACTAACGGTATTTCTATATTATTGTGGGTTCTACATTTCAGTATCAAAAAGGTAAAAGAACAACATTAATTTCACATAAAGTCTCTTCAGAGTGGGTGTCTCGGTTGTGGTACTTTTTTGGTTCTTAAGAGGGAATACATCAGCTTATGGGACTTAGTGTGGTGTAGTTTTATGCTAGGATCACCGAGGCTAAAGGGTGGGTTAAGGGTCATTGTGGGCAAGAAGAAGTGTTAACTTGAAGGCAATTTGGAAGGAACACGGAGTAATAGGACAGCTTGGTGGTAGATCGGAGCATCATGATAATAGGTATAATGAGTTTTTTGGGTTCTTATGATGTGGGGAGTCTCTACATGTGTTTTGTGGAAATACTCTTGGGTTGTGACCTGCATGACTTGGTTAAGTTAGAGGGATTCAGTTCAGATGGCTTGGTTATGTGCACGCTTCGTAGAGTTCTCGATGATTTCTACCATGTGTAGCGCCCCTTTTTCTATCGCACGGGTTAGGTACGGAGAGATCGTGTTTATGACATTTTGGACAACTCCTTAAAAGAAAGGGTTTAAGGAAGAGTCGCCACCTAACGATTTATATGGTGCATTAAGGCACCTAGAGTTGATAACTCATGAACTAGTTCGCGTTACCAGAGATTGGGTAAGGGCTTGAAATTATCCCAAGGGGAAGGTGTTAGGCACCCCTCAAGATCCACAACTGTGGGTCCCAGCCAATAAGTTTTGTGAATTTGGATGGTGAACAAGTAACAAGTAAGGTTCATATAAGAGGGGATTTTAAAACAAGTATGAAAACCTTTAAAGGTTTTAGAATAACATTAGAATAAAAATTTGAAAAGAATTGTCCTAGGTTTGAAGTAATACGGATCACTTCAATGCAATACCCGGTATGTCACACCTCGAAGAGGCGGCTACACCTGGTATTAGCGCACCGGTCATCATATCCGTATTCTACCCTTCCCACCCCATAAAGGTTATTAAAAAAATGCGTGTGTTGGTTACGAATGCTTATTGCGTGCCATTACCCGTCCCATCCTATAAGTCCTGGAGGGTGTTTAGGACTACTAATCCTACAAGGCAAGGACTAGGCTGAACCCTTAGGTTTAAAGGATAAAAGACTATGCGACATCCAAAACAAGTAGGACTGCACATAAAAGGGAACATATAAGACAAAGAAAGGCTCACAGGTCCCTCAACACATAGACATGTAAGTATCACGTCTCAAACACGATTAAAGTCTCAAGACAAGAGTTCAAAAATAGGAATTTTAGTAAAATAGTAGGTCATAGGGATCTGTGTTAGAAACTTAATGAAGGCAGAAAATTTAATTAAGAGTGATAGTTGATTTCAAAATATACAGTAGCTAAGGGGCAGCGGTAAACTTCGAAATGTGCAGTGATTTAAAGCTTTCAGAAAACATAGAAGAAAGTCATTAAAGCATGGGTTTGAAGCAACATAGTGATTTTAAAAGATGAGGGACTAAAATATAGTGGCTTAGCATAGAGTAATAATTATTAGTTTACAAAGAACTTGTAGTAAAAGAAGTAGGGGAATGGTATCTAAATATAGTAACTTTATCAACATATAGAGCAAGGATTCGAAATGGCATGATTTTGAGTAGAGTGAGACATCTTTTGAAAACTCAGTAGTTGGAAAACATAATAGAATTGGAATCAGTAAAAATCAGTAAAAGGAAATAGATGCACAACTTCGAGATTGTTAAAAATAGAGCAGGAGTTTTAATAAAAGTAAAATTAAGTTAAGTAAGGTAGAACATGAGTGGGAACAATAGGGTTCAAAATGTTCAAAGGGGGCTGATTAAACTAGTAGAACATAATTGATTTGATTTTAATACGTATTGGGCATAAAGTTTGCCTAGGCGTCGTATACATTGCCTACTTATTTCAAAGAGTGAACATGCATATTTGGATTCTGATTTTAATAGATACATGTTTGTAGGAAATTGTTTCAAGTAGATTAAACATGTTTTATGGGAGTATTAGATTATGTTAACTAGGCGTTCAAGTTCTGATAAATAAGAAATCCTAAGGGCAGGATATCTAATGCACAAAGGTGTCATCCTAAAAAACCATGGTTTCTATATGTCATGTTTATAAAATGCATGAGCAATACATTATGACAGCCTTTGTTACTCATTTAGTTATATTAGGAAGGTGGTGTCAGATGTCGTGTATATAATAGATATGTTGAAATGAAGAACCTAAACATGATTTTTAATGCATGGTATGCATGTCCTAAGCATGGTACTATTGCGCACATAGGAAAATAAAGCCTAAGTCATGATTTCTACCCATAGTACACTAAACATGCGTAATTCCCTCCCATATTCACTATCTAGCCCTAATCGTTCGTTTACAAATTATTACATACCATAGCAAATGAATTACAATAATTGCAAAAAGGAAAACAAGAAGTTATTCTATAGGGAGCCTTCAAACAGGCCCCATATTCCAAGCTCACCCCCTTTCGAGCTCCACAGCCTCTCATAGCCTGGGTGCGGCAAAGCTCCCAATGGCCTTTGTGAGAGCCCTGGCCAATACCAGCACCCAGCAATTGCCAAAGTTGAGATAGGTGCAGTGTAGAATTACCCGCCTCAGTGTGTCAAAGTTCAAAAGGAACTCAAGGTCCCTAAGCAATGCTCACACTGAGGGGGTGGATCCTAAAGGTCTAAGAGTAGTGTGAAGCGCAAGAAGGACTAGTTAAAAAAGAGTTGAGTTTGAAAATGGAGTTTTGAAATAACATGGCTTTATAGAATAATATAAAGATCTTTTATGTAAAACTAGTTTGAAAAGGAAGCAGTAGAATAGTCACAACTCAGCAGGTATGCAGATTTCAAGAAAGCAAACACAAATAGGGGAAAGGGATCAGGGGCAAGTAATGGTAGTAGTACATTTGCAGTAATTAGTCCTTAGAACAAAGTTACATTTTTTCACAGGATATGATATGCCAAGATTTTATCATATATTAGAGGTACAAATCTGAGAATACTAAGTACTATAGAGTGGATGTCTGTGTGTGTCCCTCTGTGTTCAGCATTGAAAGAGTGAAGTATTTATAGTTTAAAACATGTGATCACATAAGGTAAGAATCACAAATGCATGGTAACAAGAGAAGGCAGAATCCCAATCAGTCAGGAAATGAATGACACGGTTCCCTTGAATTATGGGATTCAAACTCAGAAATGGCAAAGACATGCAGCCACATAAGGTAAAGGAAATCAGTACCATACTTGAATAAGGAAAGGATCCAGTCCTGTTAAGTAATAGGGAAACTCGGAATAAATTAACTAAGAAATCAAGACAATCATTCCCTTAGGTCAAGGGATTCAAATTCAAACGGCAAAACACATAGTCATATAAGGTAAGTGAAAATCAGTCGAGACTCCACAAGGAGAGAATCAGTTTTACTAAACAATAAGGTAAACAATTAAGACTAAATTCAGAAACTCCAATTAAGGAGTGATTAAATAGAATAAAATATTACTGCAAATCAATTAACTTATACAATAAAATAGCATTCTAGGGTTTTACAGGAACCTTTCAATCAAGCCATCAAGTACTGGGCTAAAGTCAGCCAAGAGAGAGTTACAACACCATACTTTAGCATATAAATAAAGAAGGCAAACAATCGTAGCAAAGATGCAGGCTTAACAATATTGAAAGAAAGAGGCAAGAGTTGAATGAACATATGAATAAAATCACAAAGAGATGCCACAAGTAGACTAAAGACTTATTCGAAGCATGATAATTATAGAAAGCCTAGCAGGAATCAAGCAGCAAGAAGACCCAAACACAAAAGTCCAAAAATTAGGGCTTTTAACATAAACAAGATAAAAACTCAAAAAATCATCAAGATATGTGGAGAACAGACTTAAGAACGAAAGGAAACCCAGTTAAAAACTAGCACATAAGAGGTTTTGAGAAACCCTAGTGTTGAAAGGAAACAAAAACGTTTTAAAACTGAAGAAACTTAAAGATCGAATTGAGAATAGTGTAAAACATAAGAGAATAAGTTTAAATCGTTAAAAATACAGAGATTCAAGAGGTTTAAGCAAAAATTAGGGTTTCATAAGAAACAAGAGAAAAATAGGAGAACCTGCCCTGAAACACAGGGATAGTGGTGGTTATAGCATACTCGTGTAGAAACCCCACCGGAGAAGGACGCAAACAACTCAAGCAGTAACCACAGCAGCTATTTGGCATGGTCGAAGCCATTGAAGGCTTCAGAGATGAAGGGAACCGGAGAAAGGAGGCGTCGTGGAGGCTAGTGGTCGAAAAGATGGTGGTCAGAGGTGGCCAGAGAAGGGAGGGAGTCCATTGGAGAAGAGGAGCCAAGAAGGATTCTAGAGAAAGCGAGAGAGAGTAACAGAGAGATAGAGATAGATGAAAAGTCTCGAAAATGAGACGGCGGAAGGGGGTAGGTGAGAGTTAATTAAGGCTAGGGATGATCTGGGTTGTTGATCTCATTTGATCAACGGCTCAGATTTAATCGGGGGGTTGGGCCGGGTTAATATTGGCTTTGGGCTGGGTTAAAATGTCTGATGGGTTGGGGTTAATTGGTTTTAAAAATGTGGCTAGAATTTAAAATAATATGGCTAATTGTTAAATACCCGTAAAAATAGATAATTAATTAATTAAAATAGCTAATAATTGTATAAAAATGAAATTAAGTCAAAAATAGGTAAAATTACATTAATTAACTAATATTAAAAATGTAAGACACATAAATTCGAATTTTAAAGGTATAAAATGTCTAATTAGGCCATATTTGCAAAAGTGATTGTAATTGCAATTAAATAGGACCCAATTGGCCAATTTACGAAATAATTGGATTTTAATAAGTAAAAAGTGATTATGAATGACATACTGAACTGGAAAATGTTTTGACATTATTTAGAGCTCAATTTGTGAATTGTTTAAAAATATGAAATATTAAATAAATAGGGAAATAATTTAGATAAAAATATGGAAAAATTGGGGAAAATACTCCTTATTGCAAAGAGTGATTTTGAAAGCTTATATACAAGTTTGAAAATAATTTGAGGAAAAATTGGGTATCAACAGTTGCCCCTCTTTACCCGGGAAGGATGAAAGAGTTGTCAGGTAAAGATATGATGGCCAATTTTGATCGAGAGGAAAACTATGGGGTAGAATTAGGCCGCACCCTGGTTTCTGAGCTGCCTACATATCCCTGGTTTTACAAGAATCAGGCCGTGTGTAGTTCCGAGAATCACTGGCAAAATATACTGGTAAGGTTCTAGAAGGACGGACGCAAGGTGTAAGGCAAGGTAAAAGTAGGAAGTTCTTACGGGGGATGTTGAAGAACTGGAGCGGTCTGCTCTTGCCTGGTTGGCTGTTTCGGCTGGGTTACCTGCAGATAGAGAACAACGTATATTGTGCATAATATAAACATGATGCAAGTTCCCGTCGGACTATGAATGGTGTCTTTGGACAATTAGGATGATGTCCTTAGACCATGATGTCCTAGGCCATGAATCACTCAGCGCGGGATTCGCAGGCTATGAAATGATGTTCTCGAGCCATGAGGATGATGCCTCCGAACAATGATGCCTTTGAATAATGATATGCAAGTTGAATATAAGAGATCCGCAGGCTATGAAATGATGTTCTCGGGCCATGAGGATGGTGCCTTCGAACGATGACGCCTTTGGACAAGTTGGCGATATTTCAGCCCATGAAGAATGCAGTAATATGATGTTGACAAGTCAGAGCTTAATCCTGCGATTTTGCGAGAAGAAAGTGGGCAGAGCTTAGCCCGAAAGAAGGCGTAAATAAATAAGGTGACTTCTTTGAAGAGGTAGAAAGGAGCTTAGCGTAGTGCAATAAGATGCGGAGAGAGGTAGCGTAGAACCTCGGAAGGCGGAATGATAGCCTTATGCTATGTGGAAAATAAAATGCAGGGGAGGTAGCGTAGAACCTCGGAAGGGATTCACAATCAGCCGGCCTACTACGCCCACGTTGAAGAAGAAGCAGACGGAAAGCCTTGGTTTCATGACATTAAGGAGTACTTGGCAGAGGGAGAGTACCCAGAGCTTGCAAACTCTACTCGAAAGCGCACTCTTCGAAGGTTATCAAACAATTTCTTTCACAGCGGAGGAATCCTATATAGGAGGACACCCGATCTGGGTTTGCTTAGATGTGTCGAGGCAAAGGAAGCAACGAAGCTGTTTGAGGAAATACATGTTGGTACATGCGGTCCTCATATGAACGGGTTTGTTCTAGCAAAGAAGATACTTCGGGCTGGTTATTTCTGGATGGCCATGGAAACAGACTGCATCCAGTATGTCCGCAAATTCCATCGATGTCAAATACATGGGGATATGATAAAGGTACCTCCCAGCGAGCTTAATGCAACAAGCTCACCCTGGTCGTTTGCAGCTTGGGGCATGGATGTCATTGGACCAATCAAGCCTGCCACCTCCAACGGACACAGATTCATTCTGGTTGCCATTGACTATTTCACCAAATGGGTCGAAGCAGCATCTTACAAAGCAGTTACTATGAAAGTCATGGCCGATTTTGTCCGCGACCGCATTGTTTGTCAGTTTGGAGTTCCAGAGTCAATCATCACCCATAATGGTTCCAATCTCAATAGTGATTTGATGAGAGTAATGTGTGAAACCTTCAAGATCAAGCACACGAATTCTTCCGCGTACAGACCTCAAATGAATGGAGTCGTTGAGGCTGCCAATAAGAACATCAAGAAGATACTGAGAAAGATGATAGAGAAGCACAAGTTGTGGAATGAGAAGCTGTCATTCGCCTTACTGGGGTATCGCACCACGGTTCGCACATCAACCGGGGAAACTCCTTACATGTTGGTATACGGTACAGAAGTCGTCATCCCTGGTGAAGTTGATATTCCATCTTTGAGAATTATACAAGAAGCCAAGCTCAGCGACGCCGAATGGGTAAAAAGCCGCTATGAGAAATTGGCCCTCATAGACGGAAAGAGAATGAACGCGGTTTGTCATGGTCAGCTATATCATAATAGAATGACTAGATCCTTCAACAAGAAAGTCAAACCAAGACGACTCACACCGGGGAAACTGGTGTTAAAGAAAATCTTTCCTCATCAGGATGAAGCAAAAGGGAAATTCTCTCCCAATTGGCAAGGCCCGTACATGGTTTACCAAGTGCTAACAGGAGGAGCACTGATACTGGAAGAAATGGATGGAGAAATTTGGCCTAAACCAATCAACTCAGACGCAGTAAAGCGCTACTATTTGTAATTGTTATGCTTCTATCAATGCTGTAAATTGAACTACGCCTGACCTGATTCCCATTTAAGAGGGGATACGTAGGCAGCCCTATGGGTTCGGTAATATTTTAATAAAATTTTCATTTCCCCACGAATGGAAACTAGGGCAGAATTTTGAGGAGGGACCTCAAAATTCCGAAGCAAGTTCAGCCAAGCACCGCACCAAGTATCAGCCAGAAGCCTTCACCCATCAAACTGGGGCACATTTTTGAGGAGGACTCTCAAATCTCCGCAGCAAGAGAGGTTACAATGTCTCGAACCGCGTCGTGGTCGTCGGTTCATCCAATGAATTTTTTTTTATTATATGTTATATTTTTTATGAAATATTTTCTTAAAAATAGCTTGTCTTAGCAACGCTACCCCTATGGTACAAACAAAGCCATCATCATCAAGCATACAGGTTGATCCGAGCCAGCAGGGATACGAACTAACCCTCCCCCCTTTATGGAACTCACGATTTTTCTTTGGATGCAGGTACAAATACGGCAAAGCCCAAGACATCCCAGTATCCCCACAAGACGCATGTTTCTCAAGGATACGCTCTCGAGCTCATCGCACAGGCAAACACTTACTATTATCATCATTGCAAATGATACTTCATTCACGACAATCGCACTTCATCATCAGCTAAGAACTCTTACTATCATTTTATTTTCTGCATTGCATAAGGCTATCAGTCTGCCTTCCAAGGTTAAGCTCTACCTCCATCTGCATTCGCATCTGCATAAGGCTACCTTTCTGCCTTCCGAGGTTAAGCTCTACCTCCATTTGCATTCGCATCTTTGCATGAAGCTACCATTCTGCCTTCCGATACTAAGCTCTGTCTCCGTCTGCATGAGGTTTAGCTCTACCTCCATCTGCATTCGCATCTGCATAAGGCTACCTGTCTACCTTCCGAGGTTAAGCTCTACCTCCATCTGGATACTGAATCATAGATGACAAGGTGGCCAGTGCAGCAACGAACTCATTCTGGATTCTGGGAACGTGCCGGAATTCAATCTTTGTGAACCTCCTTCTCAATTCCTGCACACGATGTAGGTATGGAAGTATCTTGGAATTATTGGTCGCCCATTCTCCTTGGACTTGGTGTATCAATAAGTCTGAGTCACCCATTACTAATAATTCCTGAACATTCATGTCAATGGACGAGTTGAGCCCCAGGATACAGACCTCATATTCAGCCATGTTGTTGGTGCAGGGAAATATGAGTTTGGCGGATACCGGGTAGTGCTGACCGGTTTTCGAAATCAAGACCACTCCAATACCACACCTTTGAAGTTTGCGGCTTCATCGAAGAACATCCTCCAACCGTCGTAGGATTCCGCAATGTCCTCTCTTACGAATGACACTTCCTCATCGGGGAAATACGTTTTCAATGGTTCGTATTCTCCGCCCACAGGATTTTCAGCAACATGATCGGCTAATGCTTGTCCCTTGACCACTTTTTGAGTTACGTAAATGATATTGAACTCACTTAACAGGATCTGCCATTTAGCTAGCTTGCCAGTGGGCATGGGCTTCTGAAAGATGTACTTGAGCGGATCCATCCTTGATATGAGGTATGTTTTGTAGGCACAGAAATAATGCCTCAACTTTTGTGCGACCCAAGTTAAAGCACAACAGGTGCGCTCTAATAGAGAATGTCGGGCTTCATACGGAGTAAACTTCTTGCTGAGGTAGTAAATTGCTTGCTCTTTCCTCCCTATTTCGTCATGTTGCCCGAGAACGCAACCGAAAGCTCGATCTAATACGGCCATGTATAGTAATAGGGGTTTACCCCGATCTGGGGGTACCAAGACTGGTGGTTTTGAGAGATACTCTTTGATTCTGTCGAAGGCTTTTTGACAATCCTTGGTCCATTTGGTGGAAACATCCTTTCTTAGCATTTTGAAAATTGGTTCACAAATGACGGTAGACTGGGCTATGAACCAGTTGATATAATTGAGCCTTCCCAGAAAGCTCATAACATCCTTCTTGTTCTTTGGTGGCGACAATTATTGGATGGCTTTAACCTTTGATGGATCTAGCTCTATTCCTCGACGACTGACAATGAACCCTAGCAGCTTGCCAGCAGGAACACCGAACGCACACTTTGCAGGGTTAAGTTTCAGATTGTATCTCCTTAACCTATTGAAGAACTTTCTCAGATCTTCCATGTGATCAGCAGCTTTCTTTGATTTAATGATGACATCATCTACATATACCTCAATCTCTTTGTGAATCATATCATGGAATATAGTAGTCATGGCCCTCATGTAAGTGGCCTCTGCATTCTTCAGACCGAATTGCATCATCTTGTAGCAATACACTCCCTACGGCGTAATGAATGCCTTTTTCTCAGCATCTTCCTCGTCCATCCAAATCTGATGGTAACCAGCAAAACAATCTACAAAGGACTGCAGTTCGTGCTTGGCACAGTTGTCAGTTAAGAGGTGTTTGTTTGGCAGGGGGAAGTAGTCTTTCGTACTGGCCCGGTTGAGATCCCGGTAGTCGACGCAGACTCTGACCTTCCCATCTTTCTTCGGTACAGGCACAATGTTAGCTAACCATGTAGGATATTCGACCACTCGTAGAACCCCGACGTTGATCTGTTTGGTGACCTCCTCTTTGATTTTCAAGCTCATGTTTGGTTTGAGTTTCCTGAGCTTTTGCTTCACTGGTGGGCATGTTGGATTTATTGGCAGTTTGTGGGCCACAAAAGATGTACTGAGGCCAGTCATGTCGTCATATGACCAGGCGAATATGTCCTCATATTCACTTAAGAGTTCCGTATATTCCTCCTTTTCTGATGGCGACAGATGAATGCTAATGCATGTTTCTTTGACAGTCTCTGCGTTTCCCAGGTTGACGACCTTAGTCTCGTCTAAATTAGACTTAGGTCTGTTCTCAAAGTTCTCGACCTCCTTAATAATATCCTCAGGTATATCATCCTCGTCTAACTCGAAATCCATTTGTTGCGTTGCCTCGTTGTAGGTCACAGTCGTCGGTTCATCAAGATAAGTAATAGTAATGCTGTGTAAAATAGAGTAATGGGGAGGAAAGTAGTAGCAAGTAAATATGGGATTTAAAAAGAAACTGGAAATGCTTTGATAAATTGAATAATAGTTTAAACATGGGAGCTCTTTCTTGCAGAAAACAAAAAAATGCGAGAAGAAAATTTTTTAAATAAATAAACTGTAAATAATGCTTGTTTTGTTAGCCTTGCTACCCCGAGGCTCGACGGGCTTTGCTTGTCCTGACGGACCAATTGTTGAGATATGATCCCTTTGTCACGACTTGTATGGAAGGGCCTTCCTCCTCCTCCTCTTCAAGAATGAAACAGTAGTCCATGTCCTCATCATCTAGAAACAGATCCCTTATTGCCGCTAGCGCCTCTTCTTCGTTTGTACCATATGTGATGTCAGCTGGCTGGAAAGTTTTCTCTATGTGGGGTATTGGCTGCTCCAATGGGTAGTAAGGGCCACGCCATGGTGGCGACCAGTCCTTGAACTCCTTCCAAGTGTACTCGTACCCTAGACCAAAAGTAGTATCGTGCTTCTTGAGTGTTATTGGCTTTGTTATTCCTTGAAGATGCTTACCGAGCCCTTTTCCCGGCTCGTACCCTTGCCAATTTAATATGCTTTCGGTCTTACTACCCCACCACTTGTCTTTGTCAATGGCGTTAACACGATCTATGTTGTGGTATATTTCTCCACCCAACTTCCTCCTTCCATCGATGACCGAAAAGGTCTGGCGACCGTAGATATGGTTGCTACCGTCACCATGAATGATTACCTCTTGGTGATTCCATTCAAACTTCTCAGCTTGATGTAGGGTTGATACCACGGCCCCAACAGCGTGGATCCAAGGTCGTCCCAACAGTCAATTGTAGGATACGGGCACATCTATTACTTGGAAATCTACATCGAACCAAGTTGGCCCCATATATAAGCATATGGTGATTTCTCCCATGATGGACCTCTGCGAACCATCAAAGGCTTTTACGTTGATCTCTCCTTCCTTTATCTTATGTAGGCTCTTGCCCAATCTCTTGAGTGTGACCAGCGGATAAATGTTGAGACTGGAACCCCCATCAATTAGGATCCTTGTGATGAAATTATCCTCACATTGTACGGTGATGTGTAGTGCTCTATTATGCCCTAGCCCCTCGGGTGGTAGCTCATCTTCATGAAAAATGATCTTGTGACTCTCCAGTATCTGGCCTACCATGTTGGCCATTTCCCCACTGGTGATATTGTCTGGCACGTATGCTTCACTTAGCACCCTTAGCAAAGCACTTCTGTGAGTTTCAAAATTTTGTAACAGGGAGAGGATGGATCTTTGAGCTGGCGTTTTGTTCAACTGGTCGAGGATTGAGTATTCCTTGGCTTGTATGTTTCTCCACTGATCGTCTGAACCTATTTCAATGATGGGGGAATAGTTGTTGGCCTGCTTGCTAGACTCGGCCAAATGTTCAGGGGTATAAACCATGCCAGTTCTTGTCATACCCTGTGCAGCGATGGCTTCTTCAGACTTACCTTTACCTTTCCTCCTTGCTTCAGCGGTATAGTCCCACGAAATGGCGTCTGAATAAGAGGGTGTCGTTGTTGACATTGCCACTAGAATAGGTGTGGTCATTCTTATTCCTGCTGGAGTTTATGTTATAGATGGCCGGATTGCAACTTCGAGCGGTCGCACAAACTCGACTTCGATCGGTCCTGGGGCCTTTCCCTCGGCTGGTGGCTTTGATTCAAACTCCAGTGGAATGGACATGTTTACCTCTAATTCCTCAGATGGCTGCATCTGGACCACGATCGGATTAAGAGTAATCGCAGGCTTCTTCGGATCACCCTCGACAATTAGCCCAATTGATCCCTCAGGATCCCAATCATCTTCAACCTCAATCATATGGACACCGCCTTTATGGTCGGGCAGCGGATTATTGTGAACATTAAGAGCAGGTTCCTTGGCTACAATGAACTTGTTATCTATAAGGGTTTGCATCTGGTCATTCAGGGAATGTCTTCCTCGATGGTGTGTCCCTTCATGCCGGAGTGGTAAGCACATGTTTTGTTTGGGTTGACCCACTGAGATGGGTTCTCAGTGATGATAGCGGGGATGGGTGTGACATAACCGGCGGCTTTAAGCTTTTCATATAATTGGTCAATGGGCTCAGCTATGGCAGTATACTATTTTGGTTGACGACGGTCAAAGTTTGGGCAAGGCCTCGGGATGTTTTGGCGATTAGGTGGTGGTCGATAGTGAGAAGGTTGAGAATTGTAGGCATTATAGACGGGAGCTGGTTGTGAGTGTCTGGGCTAGCTAGGCTTATGTGTGGATGGTGGAGTTTGGTTGATGGGTGAGGGTGTCTGGTATTGAGGTGAAGGTGCTTGGTAACTTGGAGCTGGTTGGTATGTGAAGGAAGGTGCGGGGTATACTTGGTATTTGGGAGGGGACTTGACTTGCTGTGTCACCATCACGGCTCCTACATCCCTTTTCTTGGAAACACCACCGGATGGTAGAGCTTTATTGGTAGCATGTAAGGCTTCAAAGTTAGTAACCATACCGTTTTTGATGCCTTCCTCGATTCGCTCTCCCAACTTGATGATATCAGAAAACTTGTGTCCCTCGACCATCATCAGCCGCTCATAGTATTGAGGATCCTGAGCGTGCACAAATAATTTCTTCATTTATTCTTCTTCCAAGGCTGGCCTGACCTTGGCAGCCTCTGACCTCCAACGAGTAGCATACTCGCGAAAAGTCTCAGTTAGTTTCTTCTTCAAGTTCTTGATGTAGAACACATCCGGTGCATTCTTTGTGTTGAATCTGAATCTATCCATGAAGTCCGTAGCCATATTCACCCAATTGATCCATTTCTTTGGATCCTGGTTGATGTACCAGGATAGTGCATCACCTTTCAAACTCCTCATGAAGAGTTTCATGCGGATCCTTTCATCTTTCCCCACGCCGATCAATTTGTCGCAGTAAGTCCTCAGATGGACTCTCGGGTCACCGGTGCCACAAACATCTCGTACTTAGGAGGTTTATACCCCTCGGGCAGTTAGACATCGGACTGTATGCAAAGATTCTCATAGTTCAGCCCCTCAATCCTTTTGACTCCTTCGACGCCCTGAACTCGGTTGGTCAATTTCTTGAGTTCTTCGACCAAATTCTTGATGAGCCTATCCTTCTCGTCGGACTCCTAAGTATGCGGTGTGGAATGAGCTATGGTTTCCACATAAATGGGGTTATCATAAACCTGGAGGTGGTCTCTCATCTGATCCTGGAGAGGCGGAGTGTTGTAGTGACATGCATTGCGAGGTGCTGGTGGAACGGGATCTTTGGGGTGATTGGGTTATTTGGGGACGTTTTGGGGTAGAGTAGGGTTTGGGAAGTGAACGTCTGGGACGTTGAGGGAGAATTATAAGTGGGATAAATTCTTGACTTGGTCATGTTCCTCTTGGAACTTTTCTTCTCTAATCGAGACATACCCTCGTGCAGAACCAGAATAACCTGACCATCAATGATCTCAACCTCTTCATCCCTGTTGTCTTTTCTAGTACCGCTTGCATCTGCCATCTTAATTTTACTCTTGCTTTTCCCTTTGGGAGGATTGGGAGGAGGAGTAGGAGGAGGGCTCTTTGATCTGGTGCAATAACCTGTTGATGCCAGAGTGCACGAACTAACCTTTGGGAAAGGGGAATAACTAACAAAAAGGCAGTGAAGTAAGTAAAGATTATAAAGAATATTGCGGTAATTTAAACACGTAATGCGAAAATGTAAAACGCATCCTAAGTTGGGGAACCTCTTTATGCCCGAGGTAGGCCTAGCGACAAATT
Organism: Nicotiana undulata; assembly: GCA_005239495.1. Classification (NCBI taxonomy): domain Eukaryota; kingdom Viridiplantae; phylum Streptophyta; class Magnoliopsida; order Solanales; family Solanaceae; genus Nicotiana; species Nicotiana undulata. Next base: position 33,034 of record ML248583.1, on the reverse strand, counting down.
AATTTGGAGAACTTAAATACTAAATGCCTCATTTTATTGATAATAAAATAGATGAATCCAACTTGACTCTAAAAATACGAAAATGTAAAATGTCACTAATGGCCAGAGGCCTTATTACATCAAAAGCAAAGTAAAGAAAAATCCTATCTATTTGGTCTTAGAAGAACCTTCCCCAGACTCGGCACCTCTACTTTCCTTGATCAACGTTCCCATCTCGCGGAGTCCCAGCAGCAAGTAGGTCTTGGCTAGAATTCCAACTTCAGTTCCCTCGGTCTTTTGACAAGTCTCGATCCTCCTAAGGAACTTTTCCTCCAAGTCAACTATGCCTCGTTCCAAGTGTGCTAGCCTCTGGGTGGAAGTGATGGCCATGTCCTTCCATTCCTCGGTCAGCTTTTTGTTGGCTATGTGGATTTTGTGATGATCTTCTTCACAGTCACGGAGCCTTTTGCAAAGCTGGTTGAGCCTAGTTGTTGCCTCGACTTTCTCATCTATGACCCTATGTCCTCGAGCAAACCCTGGCTCAACATTTCCTCCCCAGTTATCTTCCAACCATCCCATATAGTAAGGAGAGCAACCAGCATGATACCTGTCAGGCTCGATAGTATCCTTCTCCAATCGGATCCTGCAGTGCCATAATTGCTGAGCTTGACACTTGTGAGGGCTATCATCATTTTGGAAGTCCGCCCTGAGATGACTCATTTTCTCGACCCTTGGGACGACTTGCTTCCTCCCTGCCTGCCTCATGACGCGAATCGGGGCATAAGGGTATGTCCCTCTAAGACCAATCAGTATCAGGAACGGAGTGTCTCTAGTCCAAATGATGAACTCGTCGGTCGGGAACCACTCGAACATCCATTGGATTTGATCTTCGGTTAGATTTTCCAATAACTCAACCCATCCATTGGCATTCTCTGGCTGTGCAAACATGTTGGGGATGTAGTTCATATGCTTTGGATGATGGAAAGCAATATGATCATCCCCAATTCTCCTATGTATGTCTTGACGGTAGTCACCCCTTTGCAAATGCTCGGTGAGCCAAAGCTGAAGTAATAGGTTGCAACCCTCAAAATGTTTTGCTCCTCGTTGACAGTTCTCCAAGGCTCGGTATATGTTTGCAATGATCATAGGTACAATGCTGAAATCCTGCCCGTCGATCCCTTCCATCAAAGTCTTGGTAACCATAGCCAATCTGGTGTGGATTCTCCCTTTCTTTGTCGGGAAGACCATCAGTCCCAAAAAGCAGAATATGAAGACGAATACCCGGCGGTGAATGTGCCCTAGAGAGGTGAGGGTGAACTCTTCCTGATATGTGCGGTAAGACTGACTACGGCCATACCTCTCGTACAAATAGTCAAAAGGGATGTACGAGTCTTCCAAGCAGACTAAATCTGGATTCTTCTTGAGTCCCATCATCTTGATAAAACCCCGGCCTGTTCGGTTTTCAGGCATCAATAACCTTTGAGACTCCCAAGGCAAACCAGCTAAACCCCCTATCTCCTCTAGCATCGGTGTCATCTCATTGTTCCCAAATCAAAAAATCGATCAATCACAATCCCAGAATAAGGTGGCAGCCTCTATCATTATGTTATTAGGCTGAATGTTCAAAAGAGAGGGCAAGTTGCCCAAGTGTTTTCTGACTGCTGTTTTGTCGCTTGAATGCAAGTCTTCCCACAAATTTAGAAGTTCTGGGTGGATGTTGGTGACCATGCTGAATCTGGGGACCTCATGCCTCATCTCTGAAAAATAAAAAGGTTAGGTCCTTACCCCCACCAGACTCGACTATTTAACATCAATAATTAGCAATGAGCATTTACGTTCTCCAAATAAATGCACAGAACATGAAAACGTCCTTTTGGGTTCCAGGGAAATCCAATGGACTTTGGACAAGGCTATCCTAAAGGCTATTGTGCGGACAACATGTTAGCCTGGCTAGGTTTGACCATGATGCATGCAACATACAATAGACTAAGGTTTCTAATGGGGTTTTAGACTGGTACCCTTGAGCGGACAACTCAAGGGGGAAGGCACAGAACTGTCGATTGCACCGCTGATCGACTAGTTTTACCGCAAATACCCCTTTTCGAATTTAGGGGGTGATAATATTGGAATAGCGCAACCACTCATTGTAAGCGTTGCTATAGGATTTGTTTGGCACGAGTTGAATATGAATGCGGAGCATGATATGAAATAATAAGCATTAGAACAGATAGGCATGTATTTTCACGTTGAGGAAAATGGTAAAAAAAGAAAATACAACAGATATAATGGAAAGCGGTTACAAAGAAAACACGAAGATATGTTAGTTACGTTCGGGTGAAATAAATACTTGCAAAAGTAAACAATTAACAACATATAATAGGAAAAGTCGTAAGCATTTAGATGCAAATTTAAAGGTTCAAATTCACAAAGCAATTGTAATGGTGTAAGCCTAGGGAAGATCCCGAGCGAAGTCTCCATGTTGTCGCGCCTTGACATTTTGACATTTTGGGTTTATGACATTTTGGGTTTACGTAGAGATCGGGTTTATGACATTTTGGACAACTCCTTAAAAAAAAGGGTTTAAGGAAGAGTCTCCACCTAACGATTTTTATTGTGCGTTAGGGCACCTAGAGTTGATAACTCATGAACTAGTTCACGTTACCAGAGATTGGGTGAGGGCTTGAAATTATCCCAAGGGGAAGGTGTTAGGCACCCCTCAAGATCCACAACTGTGGGTCCCAGCCAATAAGTTTTGTGAATTTGGACGGCGAACAAGTAACAAGTAAGGTTCATATAAGAGGGGATTTTAAAACAAGTATGAAAATCTTTAAAGGTTTTGGAATAACATTAGAATAAACAATTGAAAAGAATTGTCCTAGGTTTGAAGTAATACGGATCACTTCAATGCAATACCTGGTATGTCAAACCTCGAAGAGGCATCTACACGTGGTATTAGTGCATCGGTCATCATATCCGTATTCTACCCTTCCCACCCCGTAAAGGTTATTAAAAAAATGTGTGTGTTGGTTACGAATGCTTATTGTGTGCCATTACCCGTCCCATCCTATAAGTCCTGGAGGGTGTTTAGGACTACTAATCCTACAAGGCAGGGACTAGGCTGAACCCTTAGGTTTAAAGGATAAAACACTATGCGACATGCAAAGCAAGTAGGACTGCACATAAAAGGGAACATATAAGACAAAGAAAGGCTCACAGGTCCCTCCACACATACACATGTAAGTAGCATGTCTCAAACAAGATTAAAGTCTCAAGACAGGAGTTCAAAAATAGGAGTTTTAGTAAAATAGTAGGTCATAGGGATCTGTGTTAGAAAACTTAATGAAGGCAGAAAATTTAATTAAGACTGATAGTTGATTTCAAAATATACAGTAGCTAAGGGGCAGTGGTAAACTTAGAAATGTGCAGTGATTTAAAGCTTTTAGAAAACATAGAAGAAAGTCATTAAAGCATGGGTTTGAAGTAACATAGTGATTTTAAAAGATGAGGGACTAAAATACAGTGGCTTAGCATAGAGTAATAATTATTAGTTTACAAAGAACTTGTAGTAAAAGAAGTAGGGGAATGGTACCAAAATATAGTAACTTTATCAACATATAGAGCAAGGATTCGAAATAGCATGATTTAGAGTAGAGTGAGACATCTTTTGAAAACTCAGTAGTTGGAAAACATAATAGAATTGGAATCAGTAAAATTCAGTAAAAGGAATTAGATACACAACTTCGAGATTGTAAAAAATAGAGCAGGAGTTTTAATAAAAGTAAAATTAAGTTAAGTAAGGTAGAACAGGAGTGGGAACAGTAGGGTTCAAAATGTTCAAAGGGGGCTGATTAAACTAGTAGAACATAATTGATTTGATTTTAATACGTATTGGGCATAAAGTTTGCCTAGGCGTCGTATACATTACCTACTTATTTCAAAGAGTGAACATGCATATTTGGATTCTGATTTTAATAGATACATGTTTGTAGGAAATTGTTTCAAGTAGATTAAACATGTTTTATGGGAGTATTAGATTATGTTAACTAGGCGTTCAAGTTCTGATAAATAAGAAATCCTAAGGGCAGGATATCTAATGCACAAATGTGTCATCCTAAAAAAACATGGTTTCTATATGTCATGTTTATAAAATGCATGAGCAATACATTATGACAGCCTTTGTTACTCATTTAGTTATATTAGGAACGTGGTGTCAGATGGCGTGAATATAATAGATAAGCAATGCTCACACTGAGGGGGTGGATCCTAAAGGTCTAAGAGTAGTGTGAAGTGCAGGAAGGAGGAGTTAAAAAAGAGTTGAGTTTGAAAAGGGAGTTTTGAAATAACATGGATTTAGAGAATAATATAATGATCTTTTATGTAAAACTAGTTTGAAAAGGAAGCAGTAGAATAGTCACAACTCAACAGGTATGCAGATTTCAAGAAAGCAAAGACAAATAGGGGAAAGGGATCAGGGGCAAGTAATGGTAGAAGTACATTTGCAGTAATTAGTCCTTAGAACAAAGTTACAGATTTTCACAGGATGTGATATGCCAAGAGTTTATCATATATTAGAGATACAAATCTGAGAATACTAAGTACTATAGGTGCATTAGAAGCCAGACAATTGGTAAAGAAAAATACATGAAGAGATGCCAAATATACAGAAAGAAGAAGTAAAGAGTCACATAGGCCATAATGAATCATAGAGAGGAAAACAGGAGTAATGCTAGGCTAGAAGAAGAAGAGAGATCATAAAAAGAGAGTAGATATACTAGTTACATGGTAGGCAATAGAACCATAAGTAAACGCACAAAAGAAACAATAAGAATCTTAACCAGAATGGAAACATATTGTTTTAGGATGTTGTAAACTTAAACTATAACATACAAGTGTTAAGAGAGAGAGAAAAGCAGAAGAGAGCAAAGTGATAGCACTATTAGCCTTGGCTTACAGCCGGCTACTAATAAGCAAGAGTAGAAAGCAGCAAATAGAGCAAAGAGATACAGAAAGAAAGAGCACAAGAGAGTAGTATAGAGTGGATGTTTGTGTGTGTCCCTCTGTGTTCAACGTTGAAAGAGTGAAGTATTTATAGTTGAAAACAGGTGATCACATAAGGTAAGAATCACAAATGCATGGTAATAAGAGAAGGCAGAATTCCAATCAGTCAGGAAATCAATGACACGGTTCCCTTGAATTATGGGATTCAAACTCATAAATGGCAAAGACATGCAGCCACATAAGGTAAAGGAAATTAGTACTATACTTAAATAAAGAAAGGATACAGGCCTGTTAAGTAATAGGGAAACCCGGAATCAATTAACTAAGGAATCAAGACAATCATTCCCTTAGGTCAAGGGATTCAAATTAAAATGGCAAAACACATAGTCATATAAGGTAAGTGAAAATCAGTCGAGACTCCACAAGGAGAGAATCCGTTTTACTAAGCAATAAGGTAAATAATTAAGACAAAATTCAGAAACTCCAATTAAGGAGTGATTCAATAGAATAAAATATTACAGCAAATCAATTAACTTAAACAATCAAATAGCATTTTAGGGGTTTACATGAACCTTTCAATTAAGCCATCAAGTACGTGGCTAAAGTTAGTCAAGAGAGAGTTACAACACCATACTTCAGCATATAAATAAAGAAGACAAACAATAGTAGCAAACAGACAGGCTTAGAAATATTGAAAGAAAGAGGAAAGAGTTGAACGAACATATGAATAAAATCACACAAAGATGCCACAAGTAGACTAAAGACTTATTCGAATCATGATAATTACAGAAAGCCTAGCAGGAATCAAGCAGCAAGAAGACCCAAACACAAAAGTCAAAATATTAGAGCTTTTAACATAAACAAGATAAAAAGTCACAAAATCATCAAGATATGTAGAGAACAGACTTAAGAACGAAAGGAAACTCAGTTAAAAACTAGCACATAAGAGGTTTTGAGAAACCCTAGTGTTGAAAGGAAACAAAAACATTTTAAAACTGAAGAAACTTAAAGATCGAATTGAGAATAGTGTAAAACATAAGAGAATAAGTTTAAATCGTTAATAATACAGAGATTCAAGAGGTTTAAGCCAAAATTAGGGTTTCATAAGAAACCAGAGAAAAATAGGAGAACCTGCCTGAAACTCAGGGATAATGGTGGTTATAGCATACTCGCGTAGAAACCCCACCAGAGAAGGCCGGAAACAACTCAAGCAGTAACCACGACAGCTATTTGGCATGGTCGAAGCCTTTGAAGGCTTCAGAGATGAAGGGAACCGGAGAAAACAGGCGTTGTGGAGGCTAGTGGTCGAAAAGATGATGGTTAGAGGTGGCCGGAGAAGGGAGGGAGTCCATCGGGGAAGAGGAGCCAAGGAGGCTTCTAGAGAAAGCCAGAGAGAGTAATAGAGAGATAGAGAGAGATGAAGAGTCTCGAAAATTAGACGAGGGAAGAGGGTAGGTGAGAGTTAATTAAGGTAAGGGATGATCTGGGCCGTTGATCTCATTTGATCAATGACTCAGATTTAATCGGGGGGTTGGGCCGGGTTAATGTTGGGTTTGGGCTGGGTTAAAATGTTTGATGGGTTGGGGTTAATTGGGTTTAAAACTGTGGCTAGAATTTAAAATAATATGGCTAATTGTTAAATACCCGTAAAAAATAGATAATTAATAAATTAAAATAGCAAATAATTGTATAAAAATGAAATTAAGTCAAAAATAGGTAAAATTACAATAATTAACTAATATTAAAAATGTAAGACACATAAATTCGAATTTTAAAGGTATAAAATGTCTAATTAGGCCATATTTGCAAAAGTGATTCTAATTGCAATTAAATAGGACCCAATTGGCCAATTTACGAAATAATTGGATTTTAATAAGTAAAAGGTGATTATGAATGACATACTGAATTGGAAAATATTTTGAAATTATTTAGAGCACAATTTGTGAATTATTTAAAAATATGAAATATTAAATAAATAGGGAAATAATTTAGATAAAAATATGGAAAAATTGGGAAAAATACTCCTTATTGCAAATAGTGATTTTGAAAGCTTATATACAAGTTTGAAAATAATTTGAGGAAAAATTGGGTATCAACACCATGGCTGGGATGCATATTTTTGCAAATGCTTGGGGAGTTTGTTGTGCATTATGATTTTCTCCTAAATAGGATGAAGTGGAAGGTTTCTAGATAATTGAGTATGTTATATGCTTGTGACTCATGGTTGATAATGTGGTTCTAATTTTTTCATATGAAGGCTTGGTAGATGCGGTACCGTGTGAGGTTGAGATTTGCATGTACAAGGTCGCGGTTCAATTTTGAAAGGAAGGTCACGAATACTTAGACATCATGGATGGTTCCTAGTGTTTAGATGAATGATATTACTACTTTGTATTACCCGAGAAGGGCGCACATTTTGAAGGGCGCACTATGCTTTTTTTACTTACGGATGCTTCATTAGTATTGCGGTACTCGCCTGGTTGATCGACTGCTAGTGTTCAGATATTTCTTTGTGGCACGTAAGAATTATGGAGGTTTTTCTCGTGGAATGATTATTTATGAAGGATGTGCCAGTCACTTTAGCGGTCGAGTTATGATCGGCTATAGTGATTATGGTATTCTAGGGTTTTGGAGACGGGGAGTTCTCAGAGGCAGATTGTTCCTTAGTTGCGTACTCTGAAGGTATAGCCAAAGTTAGACAACTAATAATATGTGTCATGGTAAGGTGATTGTGGACCTTTAGGGGGGTTATTTATCTAATTGTGGGTAAACAAAGTTGATTTAGGGGCCCATTGGTAGGCCCAACGAGGATGTGTATTGTACACTAGGTCAGGTTTTTTTACTCGGCACTGTTATTATTGAGAGGTGTGTCATTCAGTTCGAGGTGAGCATGTTCTTGTTCGGATATGCTACAATAGATTGTAGTATGTTGGTTATTTGCACACCAGATGCATTTCTATTTGGGCCTTACGACGAAATTCAAGCGAGATGGTATTGGGGTGTTGAATGGTTAATTGTGCCTTGGTTATGGTCTTTCCAGGTTGTGGTATATTGTTTTATTCGCCTCTCCATGGTTATGGTCGTGCACTTTGTGTACTTGATGTCGAATATCTTATGGTTGTTGGTTTTGAGCATTGTGGCTTCAAGTATTTCATATGGATCAGTGTTTATATGGGTCACACATTGCAACATGGTTATGTTGGGATATGATCCTTTGTGATAGATTCATGTGTCTTGGTTCTACTATGTGTGATGGGTTCATAGAATTTTCGTTTGTGGCGGTACTTGTTAAGATTGCGGGGTGGTTCTCTCATTTTGAGTAATTTGCCATGTTTGGATACATCTGCGTTGTTGCGTATTGGTGCATGGATCACATGGCATGTGGCTCAAGGTGTCATAGGTGTGGAATGTCGGACGAGCGGTTTGTACTGAGTGAGATGATGTTATTAAACCTAGAATAAGCACTATTAGGATTGAGTAAGGTATGTTTGGAGATGTGATGATGTCACTAGTCAACTTAGAATTTGAACTATGGTTCTTTTTTGGCAAGCGAGCTCCACGACTTGTTGATTTGATGGGTGGTTATGAGTCTCTGTGTGTTTCTTTTATCATTGGAAGTGTACAAAGGGTTAGAACATGGTTTCAATTGATATAAGGTTTATTACCAATACTAATTTTGTTTTTGAGCAACTACTGTGATAAAAAATAATTTCTATGAGTATGCGGGTTATGTGGTATAATATGTGATTACATCTTGGATTATCGTTATGGCTTGGTACAACTTATGCAGACATAAACAGTGTAGATGAGAAATTAGGTCTTGTAAGGAATTCCGGATGTTGAAAATTTAGTTTCAAAGTTTATGGGCATGGATTGGGGTAATGTGGGATCACCCTCGGGTATGTGAATGGTAAGGTTACACAATGATTTGGACGGCTTTGGAACGACTCTTGTCATGTTTGAGGACGAACGTATGCTTACGTGTTGGGAATGTGACGATTCAGCCGGTCGTTTTGAGAATTTGCATTTCGTACAGCTTTCAAAGTCTTGAGTAGCTTAATATGATGAATTATGACTTGTTTGAATTGTCGGTTTTGGTTTTCAGGTGATTCGTGATTGATTCGGAAGAAAGATTCACAACTAGAAAGCTTTAAGTTGGAAGAGTTGATCAAGTTTGACCTTTGAGTATTTGATCTCAAACGGAGTTTTGATGGTTCCGTTTGGTCCGGGTGGTGATTTTGGACTTGGGCGTATGCCCGAATTCGTATTTGGATATTTCTAGAATGTTTTGCCACTATTTGGCGGAAGTTTCCAATTAGAAGGTTTGAATGTTCTTAAGTTTGACCAGGACTTGACCTTGATGATATTGTGTTCGGGTTATGGTTTAAGGAATTAGAATAGCTTCGTTATGTTATTTGGACTTATGTGAAAAATTTGAGGTTATTACGAGTTGATTTGATATGGTTCAACGCGAGTTTTTGAAGTTAAAATTTCAATAGTTCATTAAGTTTGATTTGAGGTGAGATTCGTGATTTTGATATTGTTATGCGTGATTAGTGGCCTCGAACGGGGTCCCGAGGGGCTCGGTTGTGTTTCGAATTGATTTGGGGCCATACTGTCGTGCCTCGAACCTGGGCCTAGACGTAACACGACACTCGGTGTCTGACTACATGTGACCGCGCGAACCAATTGGCTGGCTGAATCAACATGTGATGTCATAAAATACTGAATGCGGAAGATAAACTAACACATGCTGATATACTGAAAGTCTAAATGATATAAATCAAATGCGAAAACACTAATATAGGCCTGAATCAGTCTGATTATTACTCTAGTCTATGAAGCCTCTAGTGAAGTACTGAAAAGACTGACTGTTTGAAAATACTGAAGACTGTAAGGAAATGATAATGCCCCGAAAGAACTGGGGATCACCAAATAGCTAGTACAAAAATCCTATCGCTCTGAATCGTCAACCTATAAATCATTACCTACATCTCACGATGCAGGCCCCGGGAAAAAGGGACATCAGTACATTTGAATTGCATTGGTATGTAAAGCAACTGAAAGATAGAATTATAAATGATGAAATTGAAACTAAACTGATAACTGAGAATTGATAATTAATAACTGAAATGATAACTTTTGAAACTGAAAATGAAATGATAAATGATAATTGAACTGATAATTGATAATTGAACTGATAATTGATAATTGAACTGATAACTGATAAATGAACTGATAACTAATAATTGAACTAAACAAAGGAAGTAAGGATATGAATACTCCCTCTTCTGAATGATGAACAACCTGTTTATCTGAATAAGCTACGGCCTCAGGCCCAAGCGTACGTATACATAACTACGGCCTCAGGCCCAAACATGCATAAATCATAAACCATAGCCTCGAGCCCAAACATGCATAAATCATAAACTACGGCTTCAAGCCCAAGTATGCATAAATCATATAAACTACGGCCTCAGGCCCAAATACAAGTGTTCAACATTCAGGGATTTAAATTCTGGGATTAAGAATACAATATGTGATACTGAAATACTGAATCATACCGAGTTACATGATACTCGAATACTGAATAAGACTAGATTGAGACGTGTATTCAAAATAAGTTGATTTGTCATAACTGAAACTCATAGAATATTGAATGATTATGAAAGTATGCCATCTAGAGAATAGAAGTTCTACGACTATTCATGGAACTAAGACATAATTACTTTATCAGGAAACTAGTAATGGTCATAATGAATGGGACGTAGGGAGAATCACAGACATTCCCAAATTTAAAGAGTAAGCCTCACATACCTCAATTTCGCCCCATTGTGATACTACAATGATCCACAATACTAAGAACCTTCAATCTACAGTAGAAACATCCAATGGAACCAATATTAGTAACAAATTCTATAACACGAGCCATTTAGGCATATTATCAAACACCTTGTAGGCATAAATCTCTACATCCTATCACCATATATTTAGTTCATCCAACTACAAACCATTCATCAACAATTTATTCCACCATCATGATTAACCAATTTATAACTTGCAACACCACATATGTGACCATCTATGCACACCCAACCAACAAAGTTCCATTAAATAATCATCTATTCTATCTCTACAATAAATATGTAATTAAATTGGGAATTTATTGCTTCCAAGCCCCATACCAAGAGTTATATTACTTATTCATACTCATATTCCCTTAATAAATCCATACATGTAAGTCTGAGGGTGTAGTATTACCTTTTTGGAAGAAATATTGCAAAACCCTCCTTTGAGTTCTTGAAATAATCTCTTAAAGATCTATTTTATGTGTAGATTTCATCAATACTAGTGCAGAAAATATGGAACTTCACACCAAGATAATGGGGATTGCTTACCTTGAAGATGGTAGGAGATGGAGGTCTTGAGAGAGTGGAAGAAAACCCTAAAACGCGTCCAAAAGGAAAGGGGAAAATGGACCCCTAAATTTTGTTTATAGGCCGAGATCACTGATGCGGCCTCAGATGCTTCACATCCCTAGTTCACTCCTCTCAGGAGCTGACCCGGATGCTATGGAAGCACTTCACTGCCAGCCCCTCTTTCCAAACGCGGCCTCGGATGCTTCGCATCCGCACACTCCTCCGCCAGTCATTGGCAATTTGGTCATAACTTATTGTAGAAACGTCCAAATGACGAACAATTAGAAGAATTAGAAACTAGACTTGAAGATATTTCATTTGAAAGGTTGTGCATCACATAAAAACATATATAAATATGGATATTCTCGTGCAAAGATTGGTCTTGTGCGTGCTCATTTGGAAGTTTAGTCTGTCATATAATTTTCAAACTTGACTTAGATTTAGGTCTCTCCTTGGACCCCAAACCACTTATGATATGCCTCGTACACTTATTATCATATCAAATTGATAAAAATCATATTAATTGTCCTCTTCCACAAACAAATCACCTATGATATACCTCGCTATCGGTCTTGATTCCAAATCAGTGGTTTCTACCCATACTTATCTCGATAGGACTTCACATGTAAAAAGGTCACATTAATACTATTTTAACATATACACATACAATATAAATGTATGGGGTGTAACACATACTTTGGCCATTTTCAACTGCAGGTTTTTAGCTACAGGGGTGTACATTGTGACCGCGGAGCATGTGAATCACGTTCGCGGCAAAAACTTTGCATTGTCGAAGAAGAAATTCTATCGTCACAGAGCTTACTTCGGAAGCTTATAACTTGAAATCCCTAAGAACTTAGAGAAGATCCAAAAACAAAAGTTTTAGTCGTTTATTTCTAGTTTTCAGAAAGTTAAACTATTAATCATTTGGAGTTATATACAAAAGGTAATGGCAGATACAATACAGGCTGTCTGAGAAGAGTTTGGGAAGAGTAAATGAAAATTTGTTAAGCGCGATTGCGAAGGGTAAAAACTATGTTGGAAAATTTTGGAATCGCGATCGCAAGGTTGGTGACCGCGATCACGAAGGGTACCTCTGGAGCATTGTATAAAGTATATCATTTTGAAGGTTTTGGTCATTTTATCATAATTTGAGCTATGGAGCTCGGATTTGGGCGAATGGTGGCGATTTTTACAACAAGGATTGGGGTAAGTATTTTTTACTCGGTTTTGATTTGGTTAATGAATCTATCTTCGATTTTGGCATTTTAATTATGAATTTTAAAGAGAAATTGGGTGTTTTTATCTAAACTTTCATGAAGTAAATTTTTGAGTTTTGAACTTCGATTCAGAGTCGGATTTGAGTGAATGGTTGGATTAGTAATTGAATGGGTTGCTGATTTTTGTGAGTTTTGTCGGGTTCCGATGTGCGGGCTATGGTTTAACTCTTTGGTTGACTTTGAGTAATTGTGTAAAGATTCGACCTTTATCATTTGGGATTATTTTGTTAGGCATTATTTGATGTTTTTGAGTTACTTTTGGCTAGATTCGAGCCGTTCGAAGGTTGATACGTGCGGGATGGCATTTATAGAGTAATGTTTGGCTTTCTTGGTATTTGATTTGGCTTGTTCAAGGTTAGTAACATTCTAAACTTTAATTTTGAGGTATTTAACCTTGGGAACTGTGTTATAAGAGATGTATTGGGGAGACGCGCATGCTAGGTGACAAGCATGTGAGCATGCGCTAGGTTAATGATGATTCAAGCTGAGATTAAGACTATGACCAGACTTGTTTTGTTGTTATATCTTATTCTATACGTGTATTTCCTACTTTTGGAGTAATTGAGCTGTGATTCATGTTAGAATCCATGTTTCGTCTATGTGCTTATTCGGTTGACACCTAATGAGGCTATTTTATTTTTGAATTTTTTTCTCTAGTTGTAATTATATACTCAATCATGATTCTTCATTTGCATATCATATCTTAGTCTATGTTCATCATTCACTAATACATAATATATTATCATTGTTTGGGTTGAATGGTTCAAGATTGTGAGACCTTGAGACTTGACAGATTGATGATAGAGGTCCCGAGAGCCTTGTTGCGAGTGTTATTGTGGATCGGGTTGCACGCCGCTGCAAGTTACATTGGCATTATTACTATTATTATTATGGTGGATTGGGATGCACGTCGTAGAAGGCCTTATTGGCTTATTTATTATCTTTGATCGAGCTGCACGCTGCAGCAGGCCCTATAGGCTTTTGATTAGCGCTTGGACAAGACTGCCCCTCCAGAGTCTCAAATGCTATTTGTGAGATCATACATGTTGTTTGGTGAGGGGCTTATGAGCCAAGCAACCGTATAGTGCTGAGTGATTATGTGTGTGTGTGTGTATGTGTGATGAAGTGGGCATTTGAAACAGACAACTTGAGTATGTTGAGGGTGATAGTAATTGGGAAAATCACCTTAAAATTATTCATTTGACATGCCTGCTTGCCATGTAGGCATAGAGATACATTTTTCTCATGCAAAACAATACTGTGACATTCAGGATTTGAAATGTACATTTGACACACAGGCATAGAGATGTATATTCTTCATGTTAGACAGTATATGGTAATTTATGACTTGACATGTATATTCATATGTAGGCATAGAGACGTATTTTCCTCATGCTAATTGGTAAACGAAAATTCTTATCTGGTGTTGTGAATTGAAAATACAATTCTATTGGTAAACGCATGCTTAGTTGAATTTCAGTTGTAATACCTGGGTTTGACTGTGATAAATAGAAAGCATGTCTACTTTTTCATAACTGTGAACGAGCATAATACCTCTTGAGCTACCACTTTTACTGCCTCTATTATATTACTATGAGTTAATATTGGCTATTGGTGTGGGACACTGACCTTCTTCCGAGCTCGTCACTGCTTTCAACCAGAGGTTAGGGGTGTTAACTTATTTTGGTACATGGGGTAAGTTGTACACATACTATATATTTTCACCTTGCGTGCAGATTTTGGAGCTGATATTTTGTATGGCGGGAACTGGCATTTAATATGTACCTGTGTTCCGGTTATAGTTACCTCCTATTCTTGGTAGATTTATATTTATAAGTTTGTTTGTCTATATATCGAACAAATAATGTATTTATTTCGTACCATCTTTCTAAATTTTAAGTCTTAGAAGCTCATGACTTTTACCACCAAACCTTGGGATTTTGTATAGAAAGCTCAGTTATTTAATTTATTGATTTTTTTATATCCCATTTGAGTTGTGTTTTCTATCATTTGGCTAACCTAGCGAGCTGGGTTAGGTGCCATCATGACAAGATGGGTTGTCACGAACCGAAATCGATGGGCTGCGATAGGCACCCGGTGCCTTACCCAATCGAGTATCAACGTAACATATTTTTTTCTTATCATACCATTGATCACTAGGGATTTTACCTTGTTCTAGACTCTAACTGCATAAGTTTTGGATACATCTGTACATAAAATAGCCCCAAACGCTTATAGGTTGTGCTTGTTGCAGGATTGAGCCAAAAATGATGACAAACACGAGTGAATCTTGAACAAGTACCAAGAACAACAAAAGGGATACCTCAAGTGACCATCGCGACCGCGGTCCAATCTTCACGGTCCGAGGTGGTGAGGTTAAGAGAAGATTCTTCAAAGGCAAAAGACCACCGCGGCCGCGGTCCAATCATCGTGGTCCGTGGTGGTGAAGTTCAGAGAAGCCTCTTCAAAGGCAAAATACCACCGCGGTCGCGGTCCAACCTTCGCACTACACGGTGGTGAGATTCAGAGGACAGGATTTTGAAGGAAAAAGGGCTCCGCGGACCGCGGTCAAGAAGACTCAGAGATTCAGGTGTTGAAGCCAAAGCAATCCACCGCGGACCGCAGTCGATTTTACGCGGACCGCGGTAAACCCGCAGGGGTATTTTTGTCCGAAATATTGGTTGGGTATAAATAGCTTCTTTTGTATTTTTTTTAGGTTATGCTGAGTATCAACAACAATAGGCAACTCGTGAATAGTCTATTTTCATCTTTTGTTGAAATTTTAGCTTCATTTCAACATTGAATCTTCTTATTTTATTTTATAAATTAATCATATGGGTTTGGTTTCATCTATTTCTGTGATTTCTTCATTGATTATGAGTAGCTAAACCCGTTAGCTAGGGTTGTGTCTCAACCGTAGTGTGGGTAATTAATGGGTTCTCTATATTAGGGCTTAGATTTTTATGGGTGATGGATATTTGGGTTGATTTATGATTTTATTGTTAAAATTGGTGGTTGCAAACACCAATTGGTGAGAGCACTAGTGTTATGACTTCTACCGAGGCGTGTAATTAACGGATTCTAATACCTAAGGCAAATATGTTAGTCGGGAATATATGATATATCCAAATGCTCCAAAGTTACCCACTCTATACCTCTCGGTAGTTTGATTGGCTATGCCTAATTGCCTATCTCAAGATCAATTGGGTGTCAAATGTGCACAAGCAATATGGGCTCAAGTGGGGTTTTACTCTCCCGAGATTTAACCCGTTAATTGGGACTATCAATTCTCTTGATTTCATCCCAATTCCTTGTTGGGTTGATTTCCTAGACATAAGTACTCTTTCTCAAGAAGGACCCAAGTCAATTGAACACCAATTGGTAAAATCGAGATCGACCTTTCGGGTAAAAGCTGCACCAACCCTCATCTTCCTACTTTAAATAGTAGTGTGGGTGAGAGCCGATCACTTTTTGGCGCCGTTGCCGGGGAGTTATACGGTGTTGATTATCTACGTGAATAATAGTGTTAAGTGTTTTTCTTTCCTTTTTCTATTAACGTGTGTGTTGAATCATTTCAGTTCTTATGGTGAATCCTTTGGGAAACATCGTGGAGGAGGTATATGACAACCAAGAATAGGAAATAAACCAAGTACCTCCTCCCAGGCGAGACCGACCGACCAATATTAATGAGGACAATCAGAATCCTCCTCCACCTCCAGCTGCTAGATCTGCCCCTCGGGTTCTTCCAAACGAGGGGTATGCTAGTGCCATTGTCCCGTCGAGGATTCGGGTGGGAAATTTTCAGATAACAAATGTGATGCTTACCCTATTGGAGCAGAGGGGTTATTTCACCGGTGCTGCGCACCAGAATGCTTATAAACATCTCAAGGGATTCGTGGATACCTGCTGGGGTAGTAAGCAAACGAATGTCTCAGAGGATGAATTGAGACTTTAGTTATTCCCCTTCTATCTTCGAGGGAAGGCTCTTGACTAGCTCGAGCGGCTTCCCAACCACACAATATCTACTTGGGATAAGCTCGCAGACAAATTCATTGCTAAATTCTTTTCACCAAGTCATATGGCGGCACGCAGAGATGAAATCTTGGCCTTTAAGCAAGAACCCAACGAGCCTTTGCACGAGATATGAGAGAGATACTGGACCATGGTTAAGGAATATCCAAACAATGACATGACTGAAGCCATGATCCAACAGACTTTCTACCGAGGGATAAACACCGCCAATCAATGTGTGGTCAATCAGTTGGCCGGTGGAAATTTCATGAAATTGAGTTACCCCGAGGCATGTGAGATACTAGATAAGATGGCTGACACTTCGTCAGCTTGGCAAAGTACAACAAACGTACCTCAGGGTGAGACCGGTGTCAATAGTCTCCACAAAGAACTTCAAGAACAGGGGCAAGCAATTGCCGAGCTTACGACCACTATGAACCAACTTGCAAAGACCCAGCTTCAACAATTATGAAGGTCTAAGAAAGTGAATTCTATGGAGGGAGTGAACCGAAGAAAACCCCGGGGAAATTCTAAGCAAAGCAACAATGATCAGGGTAACCAAGGTCCAAGCGGAGATAGCCAAGAAAAGGAATATTATGACCAAGAAGAAGATGTGATGTATACCAATAACTACTAAGGTCAAGGCAACAGTCAAAGCAACAATCAGAGTTGGAGAAACAAAGGCAACAATCAAAGTTTGGGGAATCAAATACAAAGAAATTGGAACAATAACAACAATGCTCGAAACTGGGGGAACAACAATGATCGACAATGGAGGAATAACAATGAAGACAATTGGAGTGGAGGTAACAACAACAACAACAACTGGGGTGGAAATGGTAACCGAGGGTTGGGCTTTCAAAGGCCCCCGATGTACCAACAACCAAGCAATCCACCCCCTTACCAGTATCAAGGACAAAGCACATCAAGAAATGATATGGGGAGAATTGAAAACATGTTCAAGCAGATGATGGAGCGAAATGCAGACTCCGATGCTCAGTTGGCCTCTCACAACACCTCCATTAGAAACCTTGAAGTTCAAATGGGCATAATTTCTCAAGCCTTAAACACACGCCCGAAAGGTGCACTACTAAGTGATACGGTGGTGAACCCCAAGGGTGGGAACAATAATAATACTGGTCATGCTATGGTAGTTACCACGCGAAGTGGAAAAGGTGGTGAAGCAAGTACTTCGAGGCAAAAATGAATTATTATTGATGATGATGAATTGCCCCGTGATGAGTTACCAAATGAAGTTGAGCAAGTGGTGGAAGAGCCAACTACAAGTGAGGTGAGAATTGATATACATGATAATGGGGAGGACTTGCAAAGGAACGTGAACCTGTCTAGGGAACACATGATTGATATTCCAGAACTGGCAGTCCCACAAGCCAAGGCACCATTGCCTAGTTCCCCTCCTCCATACCCTCAAAGGTTGGCCAAACAAAAACAAGAGACTCAACT
Source organism: Nicotiana undulata (assembly GCA_005239495.1). NCBI lineage: Eukaryota > Viridiplantae > Streptophyta > Magnoliopsida > Solanales > Solanaceae > Nicotiana > Nicotiana undulata. The sequence goes on along the minus strand of ML248583.1, from coordinate 14,883 downwards.
CAAGAAGTTTATTGATATGATGAAGAATGTTTCCATCAATGTTCCGTTGGTTGAAGCCTTGGAACAAATGCCCGGGTACACTAAGTTCATGAAGGACTTAGTCACTAAAAAACGGTCTATGAAGTGTGAGACCATCAAGATGAATCACCAAGTGAGTGCTATAGTACATTCAATGGCACCCAAACTTGAAGACCCGGGAGCTTTTACCATTCCTTGCACTATCGGGAGTGCGGATTTTCCCAAAGTCTTATGTGACCTTGGGCGAATATTAACTTGATGCCATACTCGGTATTTAAAACATTGGGAATCGGGCAACCTAGGGCGACCTCAATGCATTTGCAAATGGCGGATAGGTCGATGAAGAGGTCCGTAGGGATAATTGATGATGTCTTGGTGCGGGTGGACAAATTTATTTTGCCCGCGGACTTTGTCATTATGGACTGTGAAGTGGATTATGAGGTCCCCATCATTTTGGGAAGGCCCTTCCTTGCCACGGGGAAGGCCTTGGTTGATGTTGAAGCTGGGGAGCTCACTTTCCGAGTGGGCAATGAGAAGGTGGTATTCCATGTGTGTAAGTCGATGAAGTAGCCCAACAGTACATAAGTATGCTCTTTTATAGACCTCATGACTGAGGTTATTATTGATGATACAAGCTCTATGATCCATGTGGATGATCCAGTGGAGGCCGCCTTATTGGACCACAAGGACACCATGGTTGATGGTTTTCTTGAAAGTACCAATGCCCTTCAAGGCATGGGTTCTTACTCTTATGGTCCTAGAAAGCTATCATTGGACCTGGAGAACCGGAAGACTCCACCAACAAAGCCTTCAATTGAAGAGCCCCCGACTTTGGAGTTGAAGCCACTACCCTCCCACCTCAGGTATGAATATCTTGGTCCCTCTCGTACTTTGCCTGTTATTCTTTCCTCTTGCCTAACCCAATTGCAGGTAGACTCAACTTTAAATGTGCTAAGGAGGAGGAAGAAAGCAATAAGATGGACTCTTACGGACATTCGGGGAGTAATCCCCGCCTTTTGCATGCACAAAATCATCTTGGAGGATGGAGCAAAGCCTTCTGTAGAACACCAACGGAGGCTCAATGAGCCAATGCAAGAGGTGGTGAAGAAAGAGATCATAAAATGGCTTGATGCGGGGGTTGTCTATCCGATTTCAGATAGAGCTTGGACTTCTCCGGTCCAATGCGTTCCTAAAAGGGGTGGAATGACGTTGGTCCAAAATGACAAAAATGAGCTCATTCCTACAAGAACGGTTACCGGATGGCAGGTGTGTATGGACTACCGCAAGCTCAACAAAGTGACCCGCAAGGACCATTTTCCCTTGCCATTCTTGGATCAAATGTTAGATAGGCTTGCGGGTCAGGCTTTCTACTATTTTCTAGATGGGTATTCAGGCTATAATCAGATTTTGATTGCCCCGAAGAATCAAGAGAAGACCACTTTCACATGTACATATGGTACATTTGCCTTCGCCCGTATGCCTTTTGGACTTTGCAATGCACCCACAACTTTTCAACGGTGCATGATGGCGATCTTTACAGACATGGTTGAATATTTCCTCGAGGTGTTTATGGATGACGTCAGTATAGTTGGGGATTCCTTCGATGAGTGTTTGAGTAATCTTGACAAAGTCCTTCCTCGCTGTGAAGAGACCAACTTGGTGTTGAACTGGGAGAAGTGCCACTTTATTGTGTCAGAAGGTATAGTGTTGGGTCACAAAATCTCGTGGAGCGGTATTGAAGTGGACAAAGCAAAAATTGAAGTGATATCTAAGTTTCCCCCACCAACTTCGGTTAGGGGAGTCCGGAGCTTCCTTGGGCACGCCGGGTTCTATCGGTGTTTTATTAAGGACTTCTCAAAGGTGATCAATCTTTTGTAAAAATTACTTGGGAAAGATGCCAAATTCCATTTTGATGAGAATTGTATGAGTGCCTTCGAATTGTTGAAGAACAAAATTACCACAACTCCTATCATCACGGTGCCGAATTGGAGCTCTCCATTGAGCTTATGTGTGACTCAAGTGATGTAGTTGTGGGGGCGATGTTGGGCCAGAGGGTGAACATGATCTTCCACCCTATTTATTATGCTAGCAAAACCATGAACTCGGCCCAAATGAATTACACTGTCACGGAGAAGGAGCTTTTGGCAATAGTATTTGCGATGGAGAAATTCCGTCCTTATTTGATGGGTGCCAAGGTCATAGTTCACACTAACCATGCGGAACTCCGATATCTCATGACCAAAAAGGATTCCAAAGTGAAACTCATGCGTTGGGTATTTTTGCTTCAAGAGTTCGACTTTGAAATTGTTGATAGAAAAGCGTGCGAAAACCAAGTGGCCGACCATCTTTCTCGATTGAAGGAGCAAGGTCGACCTTCTGATGGGCTTGAGATTAATGACAGTTTCCCCGATGAGCAACTTCTTTCGGTGTCAATGCAAGAAATGCCATGGTTTGCCGACATTTCCAACTATCTTGTCACAGGTGTTGTCCCTTGTGAGCTCTCTTCGAACCAAAGGAAGAAGCTTAGGAGGGATAACATGAACTTTTATTGGGATGAGACATATTTATTCAAGATTTGCACTAATGGGGTAATCCGGCGATGTGTACCGGAAGAAGAACAAAGGTCGATTCTTGAGTCTTGCCACTCCTCACCATTTGGTGGTCATCATGGAGGGGCAAGGACTGCTTCAAAGGTGCTGAGCTGTGGTTTCTTTTGGCCTTCTTTGTATAAAGATGCCGGTGACTTAGTAAAGAGATGTGATGAGTGTCATAGGGCCGGGGGAATTTCAAAGAAAGATGAGATGCCTCTCAATACTATTCTTGAAGTGGATATTTTTGATGTGTGGGGTATCGATTTCATGGGCCTGTTTGTTAGCTCTTGTGGGAACACCTACATTCTCATGGCGGTGGATTATGTCTCTAAATGGGTTGAAGCAGTGGCTCTACCCAACAATGAGGCCTTGAGTGTTGTGGCATTTCTCAAGAAGAGCATTTTTACAAGGTTTGGCACGCCTCGTGCAATCATTAGTGATGGGGGGTCGCATTTCTGTAATAAAGCCTTTGACACCTTGCTTTCAAAGTATGGTGTGAATCACAAAGTTACCATCCCCAGGCGAGTGGCCAAGTTGAAGTCTCCAACAGGGAAATAAAGAGCATATTGTCAAAAACGGTCAATGCAAATAGGACCGATTGGTCAAAGAAGTTGGATGACGCTCTATGGGCTTATAAGACTGCCTACAAGACCCGGATCGGTACGTCTCTGTACCGATTTGTGTTTGGGAAAGCTTGCCATCTACCGGTTGAGTTAGAGAACAAGGCTATGTGGGCCTTGAGGAAGTTGAACCTTGAATGGGATGTGGCATCCAACCATTGTGTGGAGCAGCTTAATGAACTTGACGAATTCAGATTTCATGCCTACTCCAGTTCTCTTGTTCAATTCTCGGTTACGTCTGTTTCCCGGAAAGCTTATGTCAAAGTGGAACGGACCTTTTGGAGTGGTGTTTGTGACTCCGTTTGGTGCCCTTGATATAAAGAACAAAAGTGGGGAAATTTTCAGAGTAAATGGGCACAGGGTCAAGCACTACCTGGGAAAAATTGATGATAGCCATGTGGTGGCACTTCTCCATATCAAATGAACTTGGTAACATGCGTCGTGCCGCGTCGTTAAATCAGGCGCTTCTTGGGAGGCAACCCATGTGTCTTTATTTTTGTTTTTCTTTGACTTTATAGTATAGAACTCATTTTTTCACTAACTTGTTTTGGGATGTTGTAGGATTATTTTGACGCAGGACAAAGTGCTAAGTGTTTAATGTATAGGCCTTTGAAGTTGGCACATCGACCGCGGTTGAATGTTCGTGGTCTGCGGAGCCTCCTTATGTGAAATACTGCTCTCTGATGTTTGCTTCGCGGCAGCGGTACTTATTTCATGGTCCGCGGAGCCCTAGCAGATGTCCCTGTATCACTGAAGCAATCTTCGCGGACCGCGGTGACCTTCTGTCAAAGAGCCCAAGAATATTGAATGACCGCGGACCGCGGTCACTTTTTCGTTGTCCGCGGTGGGTAGGTGTAGTGGGCCCCAGATCCTTCTATAAATAGTCCTTCAGGGCCTCATTTTACACTTTACGCACTTTAACTCTCCAGAGCAAAATCTTTTACTGTGTCTCAAGCTTCATATTTTCAAAGTGTGCATTTCATTCATCTACTCTTCATCTCAACATCTAGTAAGTGTAATTATGCTTCATTAACTTCTTAATTTGATTATTTTCTTGATTATTTGGTATATAGTCTTCTCTTTTTCTTCTTTAAGCCTTTAAACATGTTAGGGTTTGCTCATATTGCTCAGTTTAGACCCTTTGTAACTAATTTCACTAATTGAACACGTAGGGTTTTAACAAAATGTGCATTTGAACTTGAAAATCACTGAAAAATATAAACCCTAGTTTTGGTATGAGCGCGGTCCGTGGTTTATTTTTCTTGGACCGCAGTGTTGAATTATCAGTCCCATTAAATTTTGATGACCGCAGACCGCAGTCGATTTTTCGCGGTCCGCACTGCCTTAGTGCGGACCGCGGTCGCTTTTTCGCGGTCCGCGGTGCCCTCAATCAGAGAGTCCATTTTTCCCCATTCCCTTCACTGCTGACCACGGTCTCTTTTACGCGGTCCGCGGTCCCCTTCTGCAGGTCCTCTGTTCCTTATGCAATTCATCTGTGTATCGCTGATCTCTTCACTTCTTGGATACTAACAATGTTTAACTGATTTGAACCTGCAGAGAATGGTCCAATCACAAGGTGGTGGCCGTAAACCTTGTGGCAGGGGAGAGTCATCCCGAGGGCGAGGCAAGGGAATGATAAAACTTTCTCCAAATGTCCGAGAAGCTATAAAAAGCACCAAGAAAATAATCCGGACACTAGACAAAGCTGGCTCCCATTCGGAGAGTGATTATATACCTTCCGAAGCCTCTTCAGAATCAATACTAGAATACATAGAAGACTTTTCGGAGAGGTTTCGGTTGACAAATGAACCCTCTGACTCTCCCCCCGCCCCTGCTCTAGCACCAACTAGTTCTGAGTCATCTGAAGGCTCAACAGCAGGGAGTGGACACATAGACTTCACTTCACCCACAACTTCCCTGTCTGGTGAACATTTCGGAGATAAAACAGCTGTAGATGCACCCCAAACGGGGGGTGAACCCCAAGTTAGGGGAGTGGAAAGAACAAGAAACCCGGTGGTGTGGCAAGATAGATTTGTCAGTGAGGCAGCTTTTCATAGATTCTGGGAGTGGTGGTCGGAGAGAAAATTTACAATGGAGCGCAAGTTCACCACCAAAGATCTATTGCCACTCAACCCAAATGTGAAGAGACAATTCAGGGAGAGAAAGGGTTGGGACTACTTCTTTTGGTACCTGCCGGATGCCAATGAGAACCTTGTCAAGGAGGTTTACACAAACTTGTCTTTTCCGAAGAAAGACTCCAAGGAAACCATGGTGAGAAATCTCACGGTACCTTTTGATGGGGCAGCATTAAATGCTTATCTAGAGTTTGATGAGGTAGATGAAACACAATATTGAGAGAAGTTGGAGGCGGGTGATGAGGCCAGACATTGGCTAGCAGAGCATTTGGCTATCCCGGGTGAAACCCCACATTGGTTGCAGGCAAGAAAGACCATTCTCAGGAGAACGTTGAATTTTGAGGCTAAGGACTGGGAGACGTTCGTGTGCAACAAGCTTGACCCCACCTTCCATGAGAATTCTATCCCTCTCCGGCGGGCTGTATTGATTGCTTCTATTATGGAGGGGTACCCGATTAATGTCGGGAATGTCATGTCCATCGTCATCACCTGAGTGGTAAATGAAGGTGATAGAGCTTACCCTTTCCCAACTTCCTAACCATGTATTTTGAGGATAAACAAGTGGACAAGAGATGTTTGGATGTGAAGCTGAAGACAAAATCCCCTTTCTCTTGGTATGATCTGCAAAGTGATGACTACCCGAAGAGCAAGACGTTCAAGGGTAAATCCATTGCTTTCACTAGCTAGTCTGAAGAGCCAGTAGTTGTAGTGGTCTTCTCAGCCCGAGCCCTCCATCCCAGAGAGTGCTCCAGGCCCCTCCACCTCAGCAGACCCGGGCATTCCTTCATCCTGGGCATATCCTCTGACTGCCCACAGACTGAGACTGTCACTTGCCAGCATCAACAACTGGATGCAGGCAGCTACTTCTAAGCTGTCTGTGCTTTCTACGTGTGTGGAAGCCCAGGCTACTCCTCCTCCACCACAGGTACCCTAGTCAGTTCAGGACTCCCTCAGGGAACTTCTGCACAACCAAAAGAAAATCCTTACCAACCAGAAGAAGATTCTGGATGTTGTTGACTCAAACGGGAACCCTTTAAAGGAGCTTACAAAGGAGACGAATAGGCCCAAGAAGACCCGTGCATCAAAGAATTCGGTAAAGGAGCTGAGGAAGGAGGTGGACAAGCTGAAGGAGGATGACCTGTCTTTAGACCTGTTGCTTCAAGAGCCGGCTGCCCAGCCTGAGCAGGAGCCAGAGGTTAAGAGACCTGCAAAGAGGAGGAGGGTGCTGCCCCGTACAAAGGGTATTCAATTAGAGTTGGCAGACCCACCAGCACAGACCCAGACTGCATAGGAGATGCTGGCCCAGTCCCACGTCCAACCAGAGGCGCAGGGCTCTGGGGACCAGTCCCAGTTTTCCCCACAAGTCACAGACTCCGGGACCCATGCTGAGGGGCCCACACAGGCAGATGGCCAATAGGGAGTTTTTCTTTACTCTCTTTATCCTTCTTGAGTTTATTTTGCTAGTTAGCATTGGGGACAATGCTAGCTTTTAGTTGGGGGAGTGGCCCTATTTTGATTTTGATTCTGATGGATGATTGTATAATTCAGACAATATTTTTATCTTTATTATGCTTTATTTTGATTTGGCTATGTAAATAACTTTACTCTTTCTTTACTTTTAGTATTTTTCACTTTTGGTATGTATATAAAGTTACTCTCCAATGTATATATTCATACCCTCATGTACATATTTATTCTATCTTACGAATTTTAATTTCTGCATTTTCCCTTTCTATAGCTTCTTATTTTCCTTTCATAGCTTCTTGTTTTTAATTTTTCGCGTGCAATAAGCCTTTGGTTTTCTTAATGCCACGGTTCTTTCCAAATGTGGAATTTGTGTGAGGCTCTTCCCGAGGATGGATGGTGTGAAAACTTTCTAAAGGGTTTGAGTCTGCTTTTCTTTTTGTTTCTTTTTAAATAGTTAGGGAATAAAGGTGCCTCAAGCAAAGCTTCACTTGGGCCTAACACATTTGCCTTTGATCCCATGGTAAAAAACAAATCGTTGTGTTTAGGATGATGAAAGTAGTGACCTTGAGACTCTTGTGCTGGCCGATAATCATCAAGTGGTTTTTCGGGACCATTGTGTTGCTCAAAGTATAACTAAGGTCGTTGTGGGCCCCCGACTCTATTTCTTTAGCGATCCCATAGCCTGAGTGGTGAAAGTTTGAATTGCAAGTGCAAGTCCCGTGCCATTAGTCTAGAACTTGCCCTGAATGTTTGTCTAGGAGAAATCATAAGTGAAGTTTGACTTAAGAGGTGATTATCGTCTCTCCTTGATCCAAATAGTGAATTGAGCATTTCCATAGCCTACCAGTGACAATTTCCCTAGTCAACCCTTTTGAGCCTTAGACCTTTTTCTTTCAAAAACCATGTTACAAGCCTTTACCCATTTTAACCCTCTCTTGGCTCCCAAAAATTTCCTTAACACAAAGCAAAAGCATAAGTTTGGGGGAGAGACGAGGAATTGCAACAAAGTGAAAAAGAAGGTACAAAAGAAGGAAAAGGAAAGGCAATGAAAAAAAAAAGAAAAAAAAAAGAATGAACAAAGTAGAAGAAATAAAGGGAAACAATGGAAGAAATGTGATTAAAGGTGTGGAATGCCTAGAAAGGGGAAAAAGTGATTTTAAAGAACACAAAGGTGTGATAGTATGTCTCCAACCCTCCAGAAAGAGCTAATTGACTCAAAGAGTCAAAGAATGTGAAACAAATGAAGTGCTTAAGGGAAGATTGAACTCACTCTGACCAAATGTTTCCTACCTTTAACCAAAAGCCTTCATCATGTACCCACAAAAGCCCTATATGATCTTGAGTTGAATGAAACTTACATTAGTGGTGACTTACATAAGGGGAAAGCCTATGGTACTTTGAGCCGGACTTAAGTCTTTTCTTTGAGAGAGATGAGTGAACTCCCATTATCCTCGTTCTGAGCGTTACAATTCCAAAGTGAGGTGCTTAAGGAAAGTTGAGGGGTATGAGTTTGGGTTCCATAATGACCAAAGTGGTAGTAAGAATTTCATTGATGAGTCGTGTCAACTCTTGATGCTCTTGTGTCACACTTAAATCCATGTTTTAAAAAAGGGTCGAATGTTGTTAATGATTCATTTGCATTGAAGGCAATTGTTAGTCCCAATTGAGGCTAGAAGAGGTTACCTTAGGACAACCAAAGATTCTTGAAACTACTCAAAAAGGGGTGGGGTTTGTTTTGATTGCTTGAGGACAAGCAAAAGCTTAAGTTTGGGGGAGTTTATAACTAGGGATTTTACCTTGTTCTAGACTCTAATTGCTTATGTTTTGGATACATTTGTACATAAAATAGCCCCTAAATCTTAGAGGTTGTGCTTGTTGCAGGATTGAGCCAAAATGATGACAAACAGTCAGAAACCTGCTCAAAAAGGAGTGAATCTTGAACAAGTACCAAGAACAACAAAAGGGCTACTTCAAGTGACCACCGCGGCCGTGGTCCAATCTTTGCGGTCCGAGTTGGTGAGGTTTAGAGAATCTTCTTCAAAGGCAAAAGACCATCGCGACTGTGGTTCAATCTTCGCAGTCCGCGGTGGTGAAGTTCAGAGAAGCCTCTTCAAAGGAAAAATACCACCGCGGCCGCAGTCCAATCTTCGCGGTCTGCAGTGATGAGATTCAGAGCATAGGATTTTGAAGAAAAAAGGGCTCTGTGTACCGCGGTCCATTTTGCGCAGTCCGCGGTCAAGAAGACTCAGAGACTCAGCAGTTGAAGCCAATGCAATCCACCGCGGACCGCGGTAACCCTTCAAGGGTATTTTTTTCTGGAATTTCGGTTGGGTATAAATAACTTCTTTTGTATTTTTTTAGGTTACGCTAAGTATCAACAGGAGTAGGCAACTCGTGAATAGTCTATTTTCATCTTTTGTTGGGATTTTAGCTTCATTTAAACATTGAATCTTCTTATTTTATTTTATAAATTAATCATATGGGTTTGGTTTCATCTATTTCTGTGATTTCTTCATTGATTGTGAGTAGCTAAACCCATTATCTAGGGTTGTGGCTCAACCCTAGTGTGGGTAACTAATGGGTTCTCAAAATTAGGGCTAAGATGTTTATGGGTGATGGATATTTGGGTTGATTTATGATTTTATTGTTAAAATTGGTGGTTGCAAACACCAATTGGTGTTCAATTGACTTAGGTCCTTCTTGAGAAAGAGGACTTAAGTCTAGGAAATCAACCCAACAAGGAATTGGGATGAAATCATGAGAATTCATAGTCCCAATTAACGGGTTAAATCTCGAGAGAGTAAAACCCCACTTGAGCCCATATTGCTTGTGCACATTTGACACCCAGTTGACCTTGAGAAAGGCATTTAGGCATAGCCAGTCAAACTACCGAGAGGTATAGAGTAGGTAACTTTGGAGCATTTGTCTATATCATAAATTCCCCGACTAACATCTTTGCCTTAGGTATTAGAATCCGTTAATTACGCGCCTAGGTAGAAGTCATAACCCGAGTGCTTTTACCCAATTTAGAAAACAACCTAAAAATATATTAATAGTTCAATTGTAATCATTATTAGTATAAATCATAGTTTTAGTACAAAACCATCAATGATAAAAAGTGTAATCAAGAACATGAACAATTGCTAGATCACTTAGAAACTCACTCCAAATCATAACTCCTTGAGAATTCGATCCCGACCTTTCAGGTAAAAGCTACACCGACCCTCATCTTCCTACTTTAAATAGTAGTGTGGGTGAGAGCTGATCAACCATCATGGATAATTGGTCCAGAAGGGCCGTCATGAGATAACCGAAACAAAAAACAAGGGAATACTGGACGTAGGACTACCCAACATGATATAGAAACTTAAACATGTTACATATAGTCCTATAAGACCAAAATGATCACTCGTACACTAAACCTAGACCGACAAGGCCATACAATCTTTCATATACATGATATCTGTCTACAAGCCTGTAAGAGTACAAAAACGTCATAAAGTCAGGGACAGGTCCCCGTCATACGAATAAATACATGTTCAAATCATACTGACCAAATAGGTAACTCTGTAGCAAGTGGAGTTCACCAACACCTTCCGCTGAGTTGATAGCCTACTAGGAGGACTCTCAACATGTCTTTAAGGACTTGCGCGCATTAAACACAACGTCCCTAGGAAAAAGGGACGTCCGTACAAATAAAGTACCGAGTATGTAAGGCCTGAAAGTAGTATATAAAAGGCATGAAAGAAACATAGAGTAAAGAACTCAACCTATAAGTCTGAATAGCTCTGTGATCATGAATGATTTGTAATTTCGTGCATGTGCATATAAATGTCATATCATGCATAGGTATATGTGTTCATAACATCATCAAGCCTTTGAAGGAATCCTAAAATATCATCTTGACCTCTGTGGGAAAAATCATCCAAGTATACTAGTTGATCAGGTGTTGGTGTGTATATAACGCCATAACCTTTCCTCATACCCCATATATATATATAATATACGTGTATATAATACCATATGGTCATGGGTCAATATACTTGTATAAATGAATGCAATGAGTAATGAAGTTAGTCAATACGATCTCTAGGAATATCATGAGACCCATGAACAGACGATATGATAGTAGGACACATGGGGAATCAAGAACATATGCGACCCCATTAATTCTAAGAATAGAATCATTTATGAAAGTTGCGTGCTTGCTCGTTTCGTTGTATCGTATGGATGATGCCAAAAGTAAATAAGGGATAGACTTAACATACATTAACTCCGTTGAATCATTAATACCTTCCAAGCAATTCTTCAAATAACTCAACTCAATCTACCATAGCATAAGGAGATTCAAAATCAGTGTTGAATAAAGGCTAAGTCCGCAACCTAAACTAGTAGCTCGTTTATATAAATTTGCGCAGCAACTCCCCTGTAACAAGGGCCTCCTCCAATAACATATACCAATAACAACAACCACAAAAAAACAATAAGAAATTCAAAAACAACCGAACTACAATTGGGGACCTTTAACATAATAAAAAAACCCCAAATATACCATAACACACCCAATCAAAAGGTTATCAATTAACCTGAAAGGGCAACGACAAGCGACCAAACTACTACCCTAAAACATGTGGCCTTTCTCCGCACCCTTAACCCTTCCAAGGTCCATAAATGAGCAGCGCAATAGGCCAACATGAGTGGACTACAAAACAGTCCGCTAAAAGTGAAATAAATCGAACTCAGGGCTTCCAATCATCGTCTCGTGAGATCTAACTATTAGAAAATGGATTTATCAACCTTTTTTGATATTTAAAAGCTTAAATACAGAAAGTATACGTTTTCCTAAATATAAATTACCTTTCAAAACTAAAACTACAAAGAAAAAGAGAGACGATATAGCGATACTTACGTCGTAGCGATTGTTGTAATGTTATCGCTTCTTGATTTCGTACCCCGGATGTTAATCCTATTTGAAACCCTATAAGAAAGTTTATGAATATTCTTTATGGGTGTTCTATGGTCGCTTTCAACTGAAAAATGAATAGAAAGACGACCTAAGACATGTATATATCAACTTTCGAAAAGTCAAAGAGGTGCTAGCTTGGCACGCTAGCATTGACCCATCTTCTCACGCTTCTATATTTTTATCTAGATGCCGTATGAACGAATGGTTGATGGCGTTGGAAACTATATTCCAAGACCTTCAACTTGGTATATCATACGTCCCAAAAAAACCTTATATAACACAAAATGTATTGCTCAAAAAGCTTTAGTGACATACCTACTTGTCACCTATGCAGTCTGCGCAGTCTCGCAAAACAATAAATATCTATCTACTCTGATGTCCTATGGACAAACGGTTTAATGTTTTAGAATATAGACTCGTAGATATTCTTTATGTTTATCATCCCATAATTCCATGTATATTGGGAGGAAAGCTCCACTATATTTGACCTAATTTTCAGCACATCTGTGAATGTAACTTGTGATGACCTTTTTCAATTTTGTTCCATAACTCGCTTGACTTCAAAATGTAATGCACGACTATCATAAGCCTAAAATAACTCATAACAGAACCTCCTTATCACGTTAAGAACTCTAATATCACCCCAAAAGTACATATTATAACATTCCCGACTTTTCTACGTTCGACGAAACTTATTTTCTTCAATTTGTTTAGCTTCTTAGCCTTTCAACCCTCTTGGTACCTGTTATCCTTGATCATAAAGATTTGTAAATCCAAGATAATACGATTAACTTACTTTATGTACTTTCAATGACAATCTCATTCCAAAGCTTACATCAATTGACTTACGACGTACTCTAACTGAAAACATAGGGTGTAGCATCATTCCCCCTTTGGAACATTCGTCCTCGAATGTTGACTGATGTGCTTATCAGTCTAATAAACTATACTTATTACAAATACTTTAATATTTTCCTTTCCATCTAAGCATCTGCTCTGTGAATAAATCCAAAGGCTAGTGCATTCCCCTTTTTAGGCCTCATTCTCACACCACGACCTGTGGTCGGAATTCTTCCAATCTCGTAATTGTTGCTACCTTTTTTCATGTAACCTGTACGACTATACTATATCATAACACTTACTCCTATTTATTATTTAAAAGGTTTCCTACCCAACTCCATGTTACTCTCTCACTGCTTATCCTATGTGTATAAATCTAAGTCCCTTAGTGCTTCCTCATTACCGTTCATCTCAGGAATGGCAGCCTAATCTTATCTCATACTTTGGAACTTATATCCATCTATTGTTGATTCACCTTAATGTTGATATATAATCTACCACCGATGACTTGAAACCTCTTACGTAATATATTGTCACTAGGGATCACGTTTAATCGAGGACGTATAGAGTTATTTTCCTGATCCACCTAAGGACGATATTATACTTCAATAGCTGTATTTCATAGCACCCCAACGTGATTCATATTATTTAGGTATTCTCACATGCAATTTATGTAATCCTTTTCTCAAAAATATTACTCAATCAAAGGCCTACACGTCATCCGCTTAAATATCACCATTACACCCTTATTCTACAACAAGGGAAGCATTCCATCCCTTCTAACTACATCTAGTCTTACACTCATTTTCATTCCTTAAGGCTATACTAAGCTTTCTACAACTTACAGAAACAATCAACTCTCTTGTTTTGATGGTATTAATATCGAGGCCTTACTGTTCTCATAACCTTCTCACTTACCTTTTCAGACCTTTAGTCTTATCTGCCTAAACATTGTCACTCTATCATACTTTAGCATGAGACCTACACATATCTATTTATACTACTTACAATGTTACTTTAAATTACTAGCATAATAGATTTTCTTTCGTTACTTCTCAGTTGTGTTTAAATGTAAGCAATGACTTTTCATGGTCGTACTGACACTTGTTGCAAGAATACATGGCTTATATTCTTTCCCACGAATACTAGAATTTCTCGTAACTCATATGGTATCAAATATCACCTTTGATTTCTGCTTTTCATTCATTAGACATGATGGTGCTACTTTATTATGGAGTGTATACAATATTGTAGTGAGACTATTGTTACGTGACCATTTTTTCTTTATGTCATTATGTTTAGGTTGAAGCCTTCTTCCGTATTTCCTCAGCTGGTCATTCTTTATAGTACTTATGGACATCGTCTGGCTCTTGTAAAGTTGCGAGCTTATTATATTGTACACTCGAAGGAATTTTCGATGTTCTTACTCGCCTACAAATATCCTTAGTTACATACCTCCGCGCCCTTGTGCTCTTAGGGTTCCTTCTGAACTAATATTTTGACTATCTCCCCAGTGGCACTTTCTTTTTTTCTCTAACACTTAGACGGAACCTTTAACTACCATGTTTAATAGGAAGATGGTAATTACAATAATATTTAGTTAAGTGGTTCTAAAAATACGTGATTTATCTTAATTCCAGTTGTTGAACAATCGTAGCTAAGTGTGTTAGGGCAGAATATAGCGAAAGCAGTTAGAAAGCTGAAGAAAAGAAAACCAGAACGTCCTGAGTCGAAAACTCAATGTTGACATCGAGGGTCCTTAAGACCGAGGTTCGGGGCCTGGGTCGGATGGTCGTTGGTTGTATAACAGGCTTATAGGCCTCGGGATACACTATTTGGGATCAATGATAAGCTATTAATGAAGACTGAGTAATGGAAAGCAGTAAATGTGAACAAATGTGTCACGACCCAAAAATCCCACCTTCGGGCCATGACTGCGTCTAACGTTGTACCCACTAGACAAGCCAACGTTGAACTAAATAAAACTTATTAACAACAAATACGAACCAGATAACCAAGGCTTCGATAACCCACCATATAAAATTTAACAAAATAACCCAAAATACAAATCCCAGAACTGGTGTCACATACTCACGAACTATCTAAGAGATTACTACAAACAAGAGGTCTGAAATAAATACATAAGACTGTCTTTGAAATACAAAGTAAGACAGCTGAAAGTGGAAAAGTAGAAGGTGACGTCAAGGCCCACGAACGTCTGCGGGTCTACCTCGAGTCTCCTGTGT
>ML248579.1:16623-26904 GCA_005239495.1 Nicotiana undulata | reverse complement strand
ATTCCAGACTTGTATTTAGTATTCCAGTAGCTAGTCCGTGAGATTGTGACACCCCGGTTTTGGGAAGTTTACGTTATCTTATGATTGTTATGTTCCTCCCTTCCGCATTCAAGTTTTTGTTATTTTTATTATCGATGTTGGAAAGATTATTGTTGGGAAAGGTATGTTATTGATGTTCGGTTAAATAGTTGTCCCACTAATATCTCGGAATGTGATGGAAATTGGTTGAGGCTGATGAGTTAGCGTTTTATTTCGTACTAAATGATTTTTAATTGCTATTGCAAGTTACACGTTGGCTGGCCTAGCTGGTTCAACGTTAGGCGCAATCGCGGCCTAAAGGGTGGGAATTTGGGTCGTGACAGAAATAGGACAAGCATATAGTGGCTGGCGAACTAAATTACCTGGTTTCTCTTGTTAAAATATTGAGTGAACTTCCCTCCATTTGCAGAATATAACACTTTCAAGTTCCCCGGCCCCACTTCTACAGCATCACTTTGACTTCCATCAGTTCTGTGGAACGTCTGCGGTATTGAAGCAGCAACTGTATGTGTAATGTGTACAAGAAGAGATTTAATTTGTCAAGCCTCTGAACAATTGGAGACAATTACAATCATCCGTTTGCATGTAAATTTTGTGAAATGCCAATCAGATGCTGAAGAACTGGAAGCTATTAAGATACCAGCTTGCATTTTAACTTTCATGATACACCAATGAGATGTCTAACCTGCTCGTTTACCACTTGTTACAACATAGGAGTTAAAGCCCAAAGGTGGAACGGTAGCTCTAAACGCAAGCCAATATTTGGGGCTTGAAGTAGGGGATTCACCAACATATGCTGTAGCATAATAGTTCCTTATTGCTATTGAAGCTTTGACTATTGGCAGAAGCTGTGATTCAATTTCTTTTCCAGTGGAATCCTGAACGATGACATTTTCATTGACAACCTGGTCCAAAAGTTTAGGTAAAGGATGAGCAGAGATGTCAGTGGTAAATGATAAGTTATCCATTTTATGCATAAATATTGCCAAAAGTGGAAAATAACTAGGGACTATCATCTATACACACCAGCACCCAAAAAGAGAAGGAGAGAGTAATTCTGTGCCGAAATAGTTGTATCATTTTTCTTTCTAGTTTACTACTTGTACATCAAACATATTTTTCTTATAAATTCTTCCTTTCATTTGGAAAGACAAGAAAAATTTCATATCACTGAAGCAAGAAACCAGGAGAAATGAAGTGCTGGGAAGGGCTTAGCCTGATTATTCTTCTAAGGTTTTCACCATTCATTTTTAAAAAATCTACTCTTTTGGTACAACATGACTTCATAAGAATCTACAATAAGCCTCTTTGGAGTTTTGCTTTGGCCCCTTTAAAAGATTAATCCCCAAGTTTACACTAGTCTCAACTCCGGCACTTTTTTTGGGGCTAATTTCATCTCAGTCAACATGTTACTAAACATCATTCTAGGAGATTGATGAGTCTATGCCACAAACTGATGCCATTTTCCACGTCTTGATAACCCTGATACATGACACACACACACACATATATATATATATATATATATATATATATATACATATACTTGTTGCATCTTTTGGTCAGATGGGTAAACTGATGCTGATTAAGTATATGCTTTTGTGCAAAAGTTGAGAGTGCATGGTGAACGATTGCGATCTAAAGAACTCTTAAATACTACCATATACCTACTGCTGCTGCTCAATAGTTAAATGAGAGGATATATTTTTGTGCAGAAAGACTGAGAATCAAAGCAAGCAGATAAATTGTTTAAAATGCATAACCTGGGTAAGAAAAAGATCAAATTACTCACAGGGATTCTGACAACATCTGTTCTTTTCCACCCAAGAGCATTGTACACGACAACCACCTACATAAGTGAAAATTGATTATTTGAAAAACTGCTCTTTACTAATGTAGGGCTTTAGGTAGTGTTCCTCACTTCCCACCACACAGAAATTTATGCAAAGATTTTCAAAACTCAAAAGTATGAAAAGCCATGGGAAATCAACTACTCACTAATTTTTTGCCAGGAGCAAGATCAGCTTCTGATGGGGGACAATAACTTATATTCAGCAGTGGGCACTGGAAGTATAGAAGCAACAAAAAGAGTTAATTATGATATAATAAAATTAAAACACCAAACTGCTTGCTTTAGTATCAGTTATGCAGCATAAGCATAGTATCTCGGAGCCAATCCAGGACACCAACTTGCATGTACATGAATGAATTCCAACATCAGATGAGATAATGTATTCAACTGTAGTTGGATAGGATTACTAGGGGAAGAACATGTGGGTATAGCTTCATTATATTTGTCATGAATCTGACTAGTAAAACTCTTAGCCAACCCCGAGGTAAAAGGCAACATAGAATAGATTTTGACTAGTTAGATCTCCTATTTATTGTTGATGTAAAGGAAAAAATTGTTTTACTAGGTGCACTCAATGCCCAGGATCAAAGTATAAAAACAGAAAGCACCATATGTTTATGTAGCAACGCATATCCTACTGGAAAATGACCTTCAGACAAGCTTATTTACTGCTACAGTAACATTCATACATATATAATTAGGTACATGTCTCTTGAATATTGGCCAAATACTTTAAATAGTCAAATTTGTGGCAGGTCAAACAACTGAAAAAACCGAAAGAGTACTCCCCATCCATTTCCATTTACTAACTTTAACCTGAATGGAGATTACGGGTAAAATGCTTTGACAAATTACTATATTGAGAATATTAGAAGATTGTTAAAATTACTACTTTCAGAGGGGAAACAAGAAGAAGATAAAATTGGGTTTAATAGATGTCAAATCAAATTTGAGGTAATATAAATTAGTATTCGTTTATATTAGTTTGATTGGTCAAGAGAAACTTTTGCCTTTTTAGGGAAGTGGTTAACTTCTTGAACAGATTAAAATGGAGAGTAACGAAAATGGGACAGAGGGCATTGCAGAAAATCCTATAAAGACATGCACTATGAAGAAACAAGCAAGCCTATGCTAAAGAAGGGCTCCAAATGTTTGCCTGCTTGAAATTTATGCTAGGATTCTTGCATCCAGATGCTGAAGCTGACTCCACCATACAAGCAAGTGAATTAGACACTAAATCCTCGGCCTGCGAGCAGTTTTGGGCAATTTTAATCATTTGAAATAGAATTTGAAGGAATCCATAGAAATCACAAGGTTTTCTTAGTAGTTTGGAGCAACCTCACCTGCTTGTAACCTATGAATAGTCGTTTTGCATAATCATCAGCAACATGTTGCTTTGAAGTGCCACTGACAGCATCATGATGTTGAGCAATTGCTAGGGCATCAGCCAACAAATCAGTTGTTGGTCCTGTCTCACTTCTTCCTTTAAATAATTCCAATTGCCGTGCTGCCTATAACACAGCAGAACCAAGTAAGAATTACATATTCAAAATTCTTCAGATGGTGCAGCATCTTAATTTCAAGGAGTAAACAGAATGGCCTACCAAATAATAGCCACTCATCATTCTAACATAGAGTTTCAGACCAGGCCTACTTGTAAAGTATCCAGTCCAATAAGCATTAATACGGTCTGCATACCTGATAAAACATACGCATCAAGCGCCCAATACTGAGATTAAAATGACAACAAGTACAATGCTTATATAAAAAGACACTCACGGAAAATAATCATCTGTCTTGAGAGGCCATGACTTATCCAAAGCATGTTTTGCATCAGTATAAATTGAAGGGGTAGAATATAAGGCATTGACACGACCATCCTGTGAGCATGTGCTAGTTGTCAGTTTGACCGAAAAGTTGAGAGATATAGTACTTATATGAGGAAGAATTTATCTCATAAACCTGGCATCACCAGAAATGTATGCCTTTCTTTTTCAGGCTATCTTACTGATTTCAGTCCTATGAGATATGCATATACAAGAAATGCCATATTCCCCAACTGATAATAGTGTCTTCATGTTTTGCTAACAAACATGCCAATTCTTGAATCTCAATCCTTAAAGAATCAGTATGTTAGGCTAAACAAGGCCAAACATATTCTTAACATGGTGTGATATTGTCCGCTTCGGGCCAAGCCCGAACCGTTTTTCTCAAAAGGCCTCGCACCATTAAGTTTAACCCTACACCTTATAAGTAGTTTCCCAATCTTTTCAGCTACCAATGTGGGACTTTGTTCGCACACCCAACACAGTAGTTCCAGGATGTTCAACCAAAATGGTAGCAAAATACAGCGTACATAGTTGTATGTGATTTTTTGAATTCTGAATTACAGCAATGACAGTGGAAAACTAACTTGGTTCACGTAGTGAATGAGCTTTTCCAAATTCCGGAACCATGTATGAGCATATTGGTACTTGAAATCAGTTCCCATGGTCCACATTATATGATTTGTGCGAGTAATATTAGCCTGCAAGGAAACAAGAAAAATATAAGTGCGTGGATCTCCTTCGAGAGTCTAGAAACGAGATTGGCATCAAGCGTAATATTGCAATCTCCTTAACTCTTTACTATGAACTTATTCATTTGACAAATCTTTATTGAGATAGGAAGTCTGACACATATTCCATGTACAGTGCAACGAAAAATTTAAAAAGATAATAGACTCAAAACAGCCGATTACAAGTCAAGAAGCAATGTGGCTTGTATTTATGGTGGGTCTGAAATACCATAAGATGCATTAAGCATGTCATGACATACAAAAACAACAGTATGGCAAACATCTCTCAGTCTTTAACATCAATTCCCATTCCTACCCTTGACTTGGTTATTATCACAAAAGATAAAAGCAGACTGTTCACTAAAAGCAATTTGACACTCACGTGAGCTGAGAGTGGAACTTACTTGTGACAAAGCAGCAGCAACAAAATCATTGACCCGCTCTCGGACATTGTAGTCAAACAGGTTGACATCATCCTTCAGTAAATAAAGAAACTCATCATGTTGCATGTCCTCATGCAAAAGTTTAAAAGCCTACTACCTTGCTCCTTCAAATTTACCTGAACAGGGGGCGAATCATCATTGACTTCAAAGTAAAACCCGCTGGGAGGTTCATAATTCTCAGGGAATGCACCAGCAAATATCTGATAGGAAATAAAGGTAACATCTTTATCGGAAAGGCAAAACAAAAGGTAACACTGATTAGCAAAACAAAATTTAGCGTGCAAGACATAAAAATGAGGGAATAACTATAAACATGTATCACCACTCTAATATACAAATTGGAAAAAGAAACCATACTTGTGTGGATGAACCAAGGCTTTTAGAACCACGCCAGATGACCTCAAGGCTCTTCTCAATTTTCCTCTTCGCTCTGTCTTGGTAGTCTATGCGTCCAAAGAAAAGAGAGTCGAATCCAACCTAAATCAGTAAAAAAGCACGAGATCAACATAATCGTTTAACTGTGATTGGATTTTAGTTACACCTTCTCAGCAGAATGTTGGATGGTTTCTTATACTTCAAAGGCCAGCTCAATCTCAATGAACCAAGCAGGAAAAGTTACAACTAATCAAGCTTTCAATGGAAAACAGTAATGCAGATTGGCACCTCAGTTCCCAGAAGGTATGCCTGAACAGCTGAATGTCCAAAAGGATCAATTTGCCAGCCAATTCTAGGAGTAACATTGAACTGTTCTTTGATGTATTTGTGCCCCAGAGTTGTCTGATCTATCATGTCAATGTAATGCGTCGCTGCCTCATCATGCATGCACCAACCCCCATTTCTGCATAAATGATAAAAAGACTATGATATGTAGATGCACTCCAATAAAGAAAGAATAATCTACCGAGCACTAAGCAGCTTTAATCCGTTGTAATATGATATATCTGGTTGATGTTTGCTTTAAAATATGTGCTTTAGCTTTTGTTATTATATACATGAACTCAAGTTGACCCGAGTTGACAAGCTGTCTGACTGTGCTTTGCATTCCAGGGCTCTGGTTCCTCCACCAACGCTGGAAAAAAGCCTACATTCCGATCCCAAGGAGTAAAAAAAACATTATCATCAGCATGTCCCAGATACACACACACACACACATTGAGAAGAAGGTGATAGTCAGGGCTTGCCTGTTCGACATAAATGAACTTCCGGTTTTTATCAGCCAATAATGCTGGAATCAATGAATCCAACACATTCTCAACACAAGCTCCCTGCAACATTATAACTCAAAACCCTTATAACCATAATAATCTTAAAACCAACGCGCACTCAAACTGTTGATTGTATCCATTAAAAATGATACAATTTTACACTATCAGTGCAATTTATCAGTTACTTATCATATTCTCAACTTACTGACTCACGCCCAGAGGCGAAGCTACAACATATCAAGGGTGGTTAATTGATCACCCTTCGTCGAAAAATTACATTGTGTATATAGATAAAATATTAGGTTATACCATATATTGAACACAATATTTTTCAATTCTTTCAAATTTGAACACCCTTGGGTAAATTTCTGGCTTTGCCATTGCTCACACCACTTATTGAGGTAACCAGTAATTGGCATTTAAATAACATGATAATAATGTAAACTTTATCAGCATATAAAAATAAACATTATATATCACTAGTATGAAAAAAGAGGTACCTGAATTGAATTGTTGGAACCAACATAGTACTGATCGACAGTTTTCAACCAGCCAACATCATCATGAGTATGAGGAACTAAATGAACATTAAGTTTTCCTGGAACAATGTCCTGTGATGTATTGTAAACCATATACTTCGCTTCCACTGCCCACAACCCACAAACCATTAAAATCAAGAACCAAGTTTCAAACTTTGCCATATCTTTCATTTCACTGCTGCTGAGAACAAAAAGCCCAAGTCTTTATAAATAGCCTAAATTTGTCTGCAAACCAAATTGTGCTAAAATTAATTGGAAAAATAAAATAAAATAAAATAAAGGGTAGTTTTCAAGATTTTGTAAATTCTTCAGGAAGTCATGTTTTTTTGCTAATGATTGTGGATTTTCATATGATGATGTTTCTTTGCTTAGGATTGACTTGGGTACGGACAAAGCTAAGTGTTAATAATGGATAGTGAGGGACCAACAGATTCAGTTTCAGTGTTTATCCACTCTTTAGTACTATGTCGTATTTGACATTAAAAGTTATTTTTTTCTTTGCTTTATTTCTCTTTTTGCAATTTTTATGGGAAAACACAAGTCTACGTCTTTTGTGCTGGATGCCATTTGAACTGATAAATGTAGATATCTTTCTTCTTTTAAAATTTATGTGATTTCAAAATTGTAAAACACAAGGCACCTGATCTCTCTCTGACTTTTGGTAAATGTTTAAATTTAAATATTTATTTCGCAAAAAATAAAGCATTTATTTATTCTATCGGGACATTTTTTATTTGTTAAAAATTCGGACACATCCATTCTAAATCATTTTCATAACATTAATAATAAGCCATGTTTAAATAAATTATTCTTATATGTTTTTTAATAATAAATTAATTATTATATGTTTTCTTGTAGTGGCAAATGTGGCATTGATGTTGAACTTTTCACCATTGGTTACTCGTTTTGGGTATTGTGCTATCTTTGCTTATCCTTTCACCATTAGTTACTAGTTCCCTCTTCCCCTTTTGGTGGAAGAATTTTGCCGCTTCTATCGGTTTTGTCCGCTTAGCTTGCTCCCTTCGTCTCCAAGGTGATAAGATGTTGTCAAATTTTCCGAGCTGGCTGGCGTCGAGGTCATGATGCGATATTTAGTGCACTTGCTTATGCCCAGCTTCTACCGGGGCACGATGTTGAACCTTCGGCATCGTGGAAGCAAGTCCCTAGTCATCAGGATGGACGACAAAGGCAATCGATAATTTTGGCTCGACTTTCTTTTTTTGTCAAGACCGAGGTTGTCGTGTACAATGCCACAGATTTCCCTGAAGCTTGGGACCATAGTCGTAAGTATTTATATTCACATTTGCCCTTTTATATCATTGTGTCATGATCAAGCTCGTGAGTTCAACTCTTCTTATTTTGTAGTTGTTGCTCGACCTCTTCATTTGGTGGCGCACATCGCTGACTGGGTCACGCGGGTCCTTCCTTGTACTTTAGGGATTCGGGATTGGTCAAGCTTCTACCAAAAGTTTAAACCAGTCCTCCCTCTGAAAGGTAATGTTCTCCTTTGGACGATGTTGCATTTGTACTCGCCTACTTTATCGTACTCATCTCTTTTACACTCTCCCTAGGTTTTACCAAAGAGGTTGCAAGAAAGAACGTGGCGCTAACACCTTCCTTTAGGAGAAGAAGGATTGTTGTGTCCTCTACCCCGTTTTCATCTCGATTGATCCGCCCATCCCTTTCTTGGCTCCACCCCATGTTGAGTACGAGAAGGTTTCTCCATATGATGCAGACTTGAGGCCTCGTAAGAGGAAGGTCGTAGACGTGGGAGAAGGTGTGCATGCGGCCGTTGACTTATTATAGGGTGAGATCGTGGTGAGAGAGACTGCGATAATATTTATCAAGGGGGCGTTAGAGCGGCCTCTGAGGCACCTGGTTTGGAAGAGATCAGGGTTGTTGCTCCTTTGTGACTTGAAGAGGAGGAAGTTGTTGCGAATGCCTCTGATGGCGGTTTTGCGCGTACTGGGCACGGGGAGGCCTCGTTTTGTAGACCAGCTCGGGAGACTTCTCCTATTGATAGGGGAAGAGACAATATACCCATCGAGGAGGGTGATAAGCGGCTTGAACTAGATGGAAATGAGTCTGGCTCTGACCTCAACCCTGAGGATCTCAAGATGATCAATACTGGGACTACTCAGGTTGAAGTTAGGATAGAAGGGGGGTCGAGGACTATCACTATTCCAGTGAATCCTGAAGGGGGTCGAGGACTATCATTATTCCAGTGAATCCTGATTTGCTTAAAGATACTGAGGGCATGGTTCACGCCTTTGATCCCCTCTGCTATGAAGCAGAGCATGAGACTCTCAAGGAGATGAGTGAGAGCAACCTATCTAGGAGCATTGTCTTCCTTGCTCTCATGGTAAATCCCCTTCTCTTTTCATTTTCTCTTATTTGTTTCGATTTGCTTCTGAGTCTTACTTTTACTTACTTTTCTTTTGTTTGCAGACCGTAATCCTGGAGATCGAGAGTGTGCGGAGAGAGAAGAAGCGAAAAGAGATCTAACAGAAATTACAGATGAAGTACGAGGAGTTTTGAGGAAAATGTAGGGAGTCCGAGAGGCGGCTCCGCGATAGGGGCAACGCGTCTGCCATGTGGTAGGAGATGATAAAGAAGGATGAAGAATTGCTCTCGTATGTGGAGCGGTTCAGCGCTCTCGAGGGTGTATTGAAGATAAAGGAGGAGGAACTTGAGTTGAGAAGGGGATTATAAGCCAAGTGTCGTGATCTCCAGAGCCGAGTTGATAAACTACAAGGCTAGTTGAATGAAAGACAATTTGAAATGGACGATCTTAGGGGAGAGTTAAATGGTAAGCAACAACGACTTGAGGAGGCAGAGTCTTCCTAGGTGGAGACTCAGAGAAGGGATGCTCTTTTGGAGTTGGCAAACAAAAGTCTTTGTGCCGACCGGGACAATGTTCGGTCGACGGTTAAGGCTAAGGAAGCAAGAATCGAGGAGAGGATTGGCGAGTTGGAGAAAGAGAACGTCGAGCTTCTTGAGCGGGTTTCAGCTGTGGAGGGTGAGAATGCCAGATTGCTTGAACGGTCCTCTACATCTCACGCTTCTGAGTTTCCTTCCATTCCTCGAGAGAAGTACGAAGAGTGTATCCTCACCGAACTTGAGTAGATGTTATTCGAGAGTTGGGTCGAACTGACTTCATCTTTGATACGGATGAGGCCCGAGTCAAAGCTTGTAAGGCTCGGTTGGCTTGTGGTTTTGACCATTCCACGCCTCAGCTTGATGCCAAGGACGATGATGAAAGAGGCCTTGACCAGCTCGAGGACAATGCCAGGTGTGAATCTGCCTACGATTGAGGCGAGGATGGAGAGGATGGCAGAGACTAGTGCTGGAAAAATGAACCCATATTTTGCTAATCCGCCCATATTTTAATGGGTTGGGTGAGTGATACTTAAGCTGGGTAAAATTTGGGCTTTAACTCATATTCAACCCGTAGAAATATGGATATTCATGGGTAAAATATGGGTTAGACTAGTGGGTTATCTTCCAACTTTTTCATATTTATTTAGCTTAGAAAAAAAATTACAAAAAAAGTAAAAGAAATAAATTTGAAAATTACAAAAAAGTAAAAAAAAAATTACAAAAAAAAAACAGAAATTTGAAAATTACAAAAAAAGTAAAAAAAAAA
>ML248579.1:0-16231 GCA_005239495.1 Nicotiana undulata | reverse complement strand
GGGGGGGGGGGGGGTGCAGAAAAAAAAAATAGAAATTTTAAAATTACAACAAAGAAAAGTAAAAATATTTTTTTTCTTTTGCGGGGTGGGTTGAGGTGGGGGGTGGGTGGGTGGTGACGAAAAAAAATCTTTTTGGAGAGAGGGTACGGGGTGGTTTTAGGTGGGTGAGTATGGGGTGGGTTGGTGAGCGTAAAGAATAGGGTGGGGAAAGTTGAGAAGAGTTTGAGAAAAAATACACTTATATAATATGGGTTAACCCATATTCAACCCGCCCATTTGACACCCAATCCGTTTTTTACCCGCATGAAATATGGGCGGGTTGAGACTCAACCCATTTTTGCTCAACCCATTTTTAACCCGCCCAAATCCAACCCAACCCGCCCATTTTCCACCACTAGCAGAGAGCAGGCTGGCAACGACCACTAGATATTCTTCCTCTTGTATTCTTCTTTTTGTTGGCGTCTCTGAGCGCCTTGTAAAGATTTTATCTATCAATAAAAGTTTATTCTTCTTTTTACACGCACATTAGGATGTGGAGGTCGAGCATTAGGGTGGTAGTCTAGGGGGTAGTCGTGAGTTCTTCCCTTTTTGTACCAGGTAGTCTTATAGAGTTTTGTTTAGGTTTGTTAGCGGTCTATGTTGTGTTCATATTGTTGTTTTTCATAGTTTTGTGTTATTGTCCTTTCACTTATTCGTTGTTGTTATTTTCTTTCTGGCATCTTTTGTTGTTACATGCCTTTTCTTTTATTTCTCTTCTGATATTGTTATCTCTCTTGTTGAGCCGAGAGTCTCGGGGAAACAACCTCTCTGCCCTTTTCGGTATAGGGGTAAGGTCTGTGTACACTCTACTCTCCCCAGACCCCACTAGTGGGATTTTACCGGGTATGTTGTTGTTGTTTTACACGCACATCCCGGGAGTGTTTATTTGTCAATAGGTGTTATTCTTCTTTTTGTACGCACTTTTCTCATCCATGTATGTCTTGTTTCTGTACTTTTGTGTTTTTATTTTGTACCTTTTTCCTTCGTTGTTATCCTTTAGGTTGCGATAGCATTGGGTTGAGTGGTGTTGGGTCATATCGGTCTTTATTCGTATTAGTTGAACGTGTTTCTGAGTTGAGTCATGGTTGAAGGCCGATAGGTGTTTGTTTGAGCTAGTCGAATGTATCATTTTGTTAATTCGAGGTCGAGGGCCAATAGGTATTTGTTCGAGCTAGTCGAACATACCCTTTAGTTAAGTTGTGGCCGAGGTTCGATAACTGTTGTTCGAGCTAGTAGAACGTACCTTTTTATTAAGTCGAGCCAAGGGCCGATAGGTGTTATTCGAGCTGGTCGAACGTACCTTTTTGTTAAGTCTAGGCCGAGGGCCGATAGGTGTTGTTCGAGATGGTCGAACATACATTTTTGTTAAGTTAAGGTCGAGGGCCAATAGGTGTTATTCGATCTGGTCGAACATACCATTTTGTTAAGTCGAGGACGAGGGCCGATAAGTGTTGTTTGAGCTGGTCGAACGTATCATTAAGTGGAGGCTGAGGGTCGATTGGTGTTGTTTGAGCTGGTCGAACGTACTTTTTTATTGAGTCGAGGCTGATGATTGGTGTTTTTCGAGCTGGTAGAACGTACATTTTTGTTAAGAGACTTAGGAGAGCAGTTTCAATAAATAGGGATCTTATTTATGATAATAGCATTGTGTTGATTACATCGTTTCGTCCTGAGGCATTTTGGAGACAATTACATGTTTTGGGTGCCGATTGGCGTTCCATTATGAGTCCCAATATATCTATCCCCTTCATTGTTCGGCTCGGAAATTCTTAAGGAGTCGGACAATGAAATATGGTCGTTCTTGCGTACTCCAACTCGAAATGTTCCAGTCCATTGCCTCGTTAAAAACCTCCTTAAGAAAAACCTTTTTGGGACAAAACTCAAGTGAGGGAAAAATAATACAACATATGGGCATTCCTTGTTTCTCAAAAGTTGAAGTATTTGAGATGGCTGATGTTCCAATTGTTTGGTAAGAGCTTTCCTTGCAATGTCTCTAGTTGGAATGCAACCTTGTCTGCTTTGCCTATGATTTTGTATGGTCCGTCCCAATTGGCTCATAATTTGCCTTCTCGGAGGCCTCTTCCTGCTTGGGTCTTAGCTTTGAGCATGTAGTCCCCGATCTTGAGTAATCGTACCTTGGACCTTTTGTTGTAGTAGCGTTCTGCTTGCCGTTTTTGTGCGACCATTCTTATGTAGGTCATGTCCCTTTGCTCCTGGACCTCGTCGAGTTCTCGTCTATTGTTCTCGTCATTATCATTACCACTCTCACTGTGTATCTTAGGTTGGGTTATCCTACTTCAACCGGTATGACCGCTTCCATTCCGTTGACTAGGGAGTAAGATTCTTCTCCTTTGCTTGTTTTTTGGGTCGTTCGTTGTGCCCACAATACTCCTGGAGTATCTCCAGCCACAGTCCCTTGGAGTCTTTGAGTCTCTTCTTCATGATGTTCAAGATTGATTTGTTTGAGGACTTTGATTTCGTTTTACCAGCTAGGTGGTAAGGGGTTGAGAGTATTCTTCTAATGTTCCATTATTCGAGAAACTCAGTGATTTTTCTTCCCGTTAACTGGGGTCTGTTGTTGTAACTTACTTCCTTTGGCAAGCCAAATCGACAGAGATGTTCTTCCATATGAAGGTGATTACCTCTTGCTCGTGAATTTGGGCGAATGCGCCTGCCCACTTAATGAACTAAGCGGAAGTGGTCACACGATGTCCATTCCCTACTTAATTAACGACCATGCAGAAATTACGGAATGGAGGTGTTCGCTTGCTTGGTGTATTATGGGGGTGAACTTTTGACACTGTTTGCATTTCTTTATGAATTCAAATGTGTATTTCTTCATGGTGGGCCAATAGTACCCTGCTCGTATGAGGCACCTCACCGGTGCCCAGTCACCGAAGTGATAGCCGCAGTGGCCTTCGTGGACTTTCTCAAGAATGCATTCAGTTTGATTTGGTCCCAAAAACTTTGCTAAGGGGATGCCATACGTTCTCTTATACAAGTCATTACAAAGGATGTTTTACTTACCGACTTACATTCCAGCTTCCTGGCTTCATTTTTGTCGTTTGGGAGGGTACCGTCCTGCAAATAGTTTATAATACAATTGCGACGGTCCCAAGTTAAGTTTACAGATTTTACCTCGGTGTGGTTTAATGCCGAGTTGAGGAGATGTACCACGCTTCTATCACCAGGAGTTATACTTTTTGTTACGGAAACCTATTTGGCGAGGCCATCTGCCTCGACGTTCTGACTTCGTGGAATTTGGTCGAGTTGGTATTCGTAGAATTATTGGGCAGCAATTTGCATATCTCGCTTTGGTATTTCTGCAACCTTTGCTATTTGACCTAGAAATTCCCGGTAACTTGGTTGACGACGAGATGAGAATTGCAGCATAGCTTTAAGTGTCTCACCCCATATTCGAGTGCTAGTCACAATCCTGCAATTTCTGCCTCATACTCGACCTCATTTCTATTCATATTTGGGCATCTTATATATTGGTGAATGACTTCGCCGGTGGGAACTTCGAGTACGAGTCCCCGTATGGACCTGTACGCATTGGACGCGCCGTCAGTGTGTAGGACCCAGAGGTCCTATAATGGGTGAAAAGCTTGAGTTACTTCCTTCCCAGTCTCGAGCATCACTTTAGCATGGAAGTCCGCGACAAAGTCGGTGAGAACTTGTGATTTCATTATTGTGTGAGGCTGATAAGTGATGTCGTGCTCACTTAATTCAATCGCCCACTTGGCCATCCTCCCCGATAGCTCGGGTTTGTGCAATGTGCTTCTCAAAGGAAACATGGTAACAACCGAGATTGGGTGGAACTGGAAATACGGCCTAAGCTTTTGTGAAACTATGACCAAGGCCAGGGCTAGTTTCTCGAGATAAGGGTTTGTCGTCTCGACGTCGATAAGTGTTTCACTGATATCGTTAATTGGACATTGCGTACCTTTTTTCGAACTAGGACTACACTTACTACTACTTCTGAAATAGTGAGGTGGACAAAGAGACGTTCCCCGGGCTTGGGCTTTGAGAGCAGGGGTGGCGATGACAGGTATTCCTTGAGTTCCTTCAACGTTTGTATGCATTAAGGCGTCCATTCGAGGCCGTTATCTTTTTTGAGTATGTTGAATAAACTATGGCACCTATCAGATGACCTCTAGATGAATCTGGATAGGGCGGCAATCGCCAAGCCAAACTGCCAAAATTGCCGAGCAAAAATTATCGGCCTCGATCTTGACAAAAAGAAGTCGAGCCAAAATTGTCGACTGCCTTTGTCGTCCATCCTTAAGACTAGGGACTTACTTCCACGATACCGAAGGTTCAACATCGTGCCCCTGTAGAAGATGGGAATAAACAGGTGTACTAAATGTCCACGTTAACACCTCGATGCCAGCCAGCTCGGACAATTTCGATAACTTCTTGATCACCTTGTAGACGAAGGGAGTGAGCTGAGCAGGACAAACCCGATAGAAGCGGCAAAGTTCTTCCACTAAAGGGGGAAAACTCTATGAGTGACCAATGGTAAAAGAATAAGAAAAGATAGCACAATATCTAGGACAGTGAGCATACACTTAATCATCATTGTCGGGTACAAGTTCCACTTCATCAGGAAGGCCATACTTGGCCTTGAACTCCTCCAAGTGTTTAGCCGTCAAAGAGGATCGAAAAACCTCAACCACCGCTTCTAACTGCCGATGGAAATCCGGTTTTGTGTTGGGATTGCGAGGCACAATCTCTTCCCCGAAACACTTTAGCGACGAATATGACGTCTCTTCCACTAGAAGAGACCACAACAGCCAGTAGAATGACCTGGATCTCCTTTTTGACATTAGAAGATAGGCTTGACATGATTACAAAATTTGAGGAATGTTAGAGTAAAAGAGATGAGAAAATGGAAGAAAAGTCGGAGAACAATAAGATTGAGAAGCAAAGGAAATCAAAGGCAATTCTAGTAGTAGCAATAAAGGTAAATCATGAATAATGGTAATAACCCTTATTTATAGAGCAGAAACATCGAATCCAAAACGTCGTGATTATAACCAAAATCGAAACGGCAGAACCAATGAAAAGGCCGCGCATGTACTGACGCGGTGTATCGAGAACAGGCGTCATCATGATGTCATATCCCTTCCATGACAGGCTTGTTCCAGAAGTTACCCGGAAAGACTAAGGATTAGAAATATGTGGCTCTCGAAGTGCAACGTCGTCCGTCTTTTACGACGACCACGACCATTATTATCCACTTACCAAGCCAGTCCGCGAGGACGTCCTCGATAAGTGGAGGGACTAATTGTATGGGCGAAAAACTTTATGTCACGTATTTGACATGGACAACGGATATAAAAACCTTCGAAGTCTGCTATACATTGGCACTATAACATATCAAAAGGTCAAGGTCATATAATGAAGGCAGGTCGTCATAGAGGTAGCATAATAGAAGACGAGGACAAAAACAAGCATTTGTCCTCGACGTGCATTAATGGATAGCTTAAAGATTAGATTCCCGAGAAAAATATCCTAGGGAATATTCCTCTATGTTGTACTATTTAGGGTTTTAAGGCCTATATACCCTTATAAATAGGAAGAGATGTAGTTCTAGAAAGAAGATGGAATATTTTTGTAAAGAACACCATTGACATTCTCGGTGAAGATTCTCTCTTTATTGAATGCGTACAAAGTTTACCTTTACACCTCTTTTTCTATACTTTCTTTCCCGATCCAAGAAGAAACGGAATGTTCAAGTGCTTATTATTATCCATCATTGTCAGAAGAATCAGTGAAAAATCTCACCCTTGTCGGATGAACTTTGTTCCATTTATTAGTTAAATGTCATTTATTGTGGTCTTTCACATATTCTCACATCATTATTGCTCCATTATTACATTGAGATATTATTATCTAACAACACACGTTTAGTATTTTTCATAAACACAATAGATTTGTCATTTGGATATTAATATTGACTTAGAGTAACCCTTTTCTCCACAAATCTAATTGTATAGAAACCTATATCTAAATTTTAGGTTATACAACATCTATTTGATATGTATATTTATTTCTTAAAAGGATAAGGTCCTAATTATTTTAATGACTAGTTGGTGAATAAATCAATTTGATTTGTGATGATTATAACTTTCTATGAAGTCGATGTTGTATTCGTTATGCTTTGTTTGATTATTTTTATGAATATCCTTTATAAGTAATATATGTATAATCTATGCGCGCGCGCGCACACACACATATATATATATAAAGTATTTTATGCATGTGTAATATATAATGATGATGATGATAATAATAATAATAATAATAATAATAATAATAATAATAATAATAATAATAATAATAATAATAATAAAAGAAGTAGTACTAATATATTAATTAATAATAACTAAATACTGAATTGTCGTATCATTCACTTAAATAATTTGGTAGCTATCAAATTTTAGGTTATTAAGTATAAAGCAAACAACTGAAAAAATGATAGTTCAAACAAAACCCTACCGAATTTTAGTAAAAATATATATTAAACTAACATATTAAATAATAATATAGAAAATTTAACGATTAAATATTAATATAACAAATATTACAATATATTTAAAGATGTTAAACGATTACAGGGATTTGTTGGACTTGAAGGCGCTCAGGTACATATATACTTAAGTTTACTTGGATTGGCTTGATATGTGTTGCGTTTACTCATGATTCTTGCGTTTAATAAATAATTCGTATGGAGGTCATACATCGACACACTCATAGCTGGTTCGTCAAATTATTGCTTGCGCGATCGAGCTATGTAGAGATCTTGCGTCCCACTGATATATCTCGATATAGTCAAGCATCATGCCACCGAGCGAGTCCTTCGCCAATTTGGTCGACCCCAACTTGCCTATTCCGCCCACTTGGTATTCTACATATTACCAATGGGATGATCGCCGCAAGGTCGACCAGACATACTTGGCCTGGCTAGAGGCCCAGATAACGGATTAGGACCAGAGGTATGTCCTGATTCCGCCACACCTTTCACCTGACCGTTTGGACGGCAAGTGTCACGGCCCAAAACCTACTATAGGCCATGATGGTGTTGCTGTTAGGCAAGCTAACGATGAACTATCACGTAAATTGTTCATTTTATTACTTTCGAAATCATAAACTTTTATTAAGTAAGGAAATTTACACCTTTAAAATTCACGGGTACATACATAATTAGTATTGCATAAAATAAAAGGTGATAATAATAAGCAAATCCGTAAGCATAAACTAGAATCTCCCCAAAATTTGGTGCCACAAATGCATGAGCATTTACTAAGGAGTACAACAATAATACAACATCTGTCTGGAATGTAAACAAGACTGGATAAAGTAAATTGTATGACGGAGACTCTGTGGGCTGCGATACGTAGCCTGATTCAGCTCACTATGAAGTCTCCTCAGCAGTTGCACCTACGCGCCCAGATGTCCACCAAATGAGCTTGTCAGATCTTGCACATTTAATGCAGAAGTGTAGCATGAGTACGTAAATCAACGCGTACCCAATAAGTATATAGCATAAACCCGGAGAAGCAGTGACGAGGGGCCGGCATCAACACTTACTAGAGGTCCAATAAATCTGTATTCTAAATACTAAATAGATATGAAGCCCATCAGTAATAGTGGGATAAAACAGTAACCAACATAATCTTGCAAAATCTCTTTTAACGATATAATTTCTCAATCTCGTATTTTATCTAAACAACTCGAAAAATATCAAGTTCCAATATCAAATTAATAAAGAATACCATATGAAATGTCAGGCATCAGTGGAAGGATAATCTCGTGAATATTCAGTCTGCTAGCGATATAATGCACGATTATGCCGAGGTCGTACGACCCGATCTAGAGTAATATGTACACTGCCGAGGGTCGAGCGACACGAACCATAGATGCATCTATTATACTGCCGAGACATTCGACCCGCTCCACAAGAAAGGAAAAAACTTATCAAATCACGAGTCACGTGCTTACAACATAGATACATGTGCATAATAGTGAATATACCCCTTTACATGATAAAATCCTAAGTCTACCAAACATAAACATGCTCTAGCTACGTACGTACTCACCTCACCTCGTGCGTTCATAGCACCCATAACTAGTAGAACAAAATAATTACATCACCTTGGGGGGTAGTTTCCCCCTCACAAGGTTAGACATGAGACTTACCTCGCTCTGAAGTTTCATATCTGGCTCTACTGCCTCTCTAACTCTTCAATTCAAAGTCAAACGATACGAAACTAGTCAAACAATGTGTAAATCAATCAACATATACTCCAATGCGTAGAATTTAACAATTTATAATAATTCCCAACTCCGCTCGAAAAGTCAACAAAGTCAACACTCGGGCCCACGTGCCCGGATTCTGAAAATTCTTGAAGATAATCATTACCCATAATGCCATGAACTCAATTATATAGCTTATTCCTAATTCCATGTCCAATTCCGTGGTCAAAATCCAAAATACCAAATTCTAGATTTTCTACCAAAAATCCCACAATTTCTACCCATATCATGTTTAAATCCATATATAACTCGTGTACTTAGCTCACATTGTGTAGAAGTTCCTTAACTCAAGGTACATGATGAAGTTGGCTCCTCCAAATCACCCAAAAAATCTCCCAAGCAAGAGAGGAATGAGCGAAATGAGCAAAAAAATCCCGATTGAGCAACATATATTCTGCCCAAGCGTCTTCGCACCTGCGGGCAACCCAGTCGCATTTGTGGCTCTGCTTCTGCGGAAGAATGTCCGCTCATATGGAAATCACTTAGGCCCCGAACAAATTCACATATGACCTAAGTCTCGCACCTACGAGGGTGCTTCTGCAGCCCTCCCCTCGCTTATGCGCTTTTGCGCCTGCGTGATCCCATCCGCTTATGCGAAGCCAGACACGCCTCTCCAACTTTGCATCTGTGGGCTCGCAGATGCAGAAATCCTCCTCGCACCTACGACCACTTCCTAGTTCACCTAGAACCGCTTCTGCGACCCCTTGGCCACTTTTGCGGTATCGCACCTGCGGCCATAAACCTTGCAAGTGCGATCATACTAGAAGCCTTAAGCTTCAACAATTCCTTAAGTACAAAACTCAACCCAATTCCAATCTGATTCGCACCCACGGCCCCCGGGACCCCATCCAACCATACCAACGCATCATAAAAATATGATACAAACTTAGTCGAAGCCTCAAATCAGACCAAACAACATCAAAATTATGAATCAGCGATTGAACCGTTTCTTGAACTTTCAAGCTTTAAACTTGGTCAAACGCGTCCGAATTATAATTAAACATCCTAGAATGACGTAAAACATTACGCACCAGTCACAAATCATGATAAGAACCTATTCCAAGGCTCAAAACCCCAAACGGACATCGATAACACCAAAGTACACTTCAAACCAAACATAATGAATTCTTAAACTTTCAAAATGCCAACTTTCCAAATGAGCACCGAAATGATCCCAGACCACCCGATACTCAACCTGAACATACGCCCAAGCCAAAATCTTCATACGAACCTATTGAAACCTTCAAATCCCGATTCCAAGGTTGTTTACTCAAAAGTCAAACCTTACTCAACTCTTCCAACTTAAACCTTCCGAATTTATAATTTCTATCTGAATCAACTCTATACTTCCTGAAATTCAATTCTTACAACATGATCACGCTCAACTATGTCTTCTAAAAAGACTAAGCGGGCGTTGCAATATAATCTGAGTATTTAGCCCAGAGTCGAATCCCACAGGAAATTTACCTATCAATTGTTGTTGTTAGAGTACTCAATAATCAACTTTCCCAAAAGTTATGAATATTAATTTATGGTATTTTTACTACTACAACTGAACGAAAATAATAAAACTAAAGATTAACTACTACTGAGGTGTAAACAAATGCGATAAAGATCTAAGGTTATGGTTTCCCCCGTTGATGGAATCACTTCTTGTATATTTCCTATAGTTTTGGCTTAGTTATTTTTATCAATCATGAACACTCCAGCTATCATTAATCTCTCTCAAGTAATTATGATAATCTACTAGACGCACTCTCTCAATTTATGCTAGCTAAATTGCATTACAGTTCACTTTAGATTGCACCCAAGGTATCGTTATCTCTAATCCAACCTTTAAACCCTCGGTTATGGATCTTTCCTATACTCTGGGAGTGATGTTGTTCAACAATTACCTAAATATGCACTCTCCCTCAAGTAGATACATACTAAATAGGAACATCTAATTGAGGGCCCTTCAATCAACTACAACAAGAACGTAGTTGAACAAATAGAAATTGTAAACCAAGAAAAACTATATTAATATCACAATAAGTTCATCCTCAACGGGTTCCACCAAAACCTTAGATTAAAGAAGTTAGCTACGCATAATTGTATTGCAAACAACAAAAGAAATCATGATCAATGGTAAAATCACAAGGAAGGGGTATGAGAACCGATGCCCAATTGCCTTCCTTGCCTCTTGCCTTTGCTATTCTTGAATTAGACTCTAAAACCTTGATTCTCTGCTCCCTTGGGCGAGTTGAACCTTATATAGGTTAAGTGGATTGGTCCCAAACTTCCAAAATTGCCCTTCCAAAATAACTCTCTCGCTTGGACTAGCGGGGGCGCGCTATACTAGCGCTAATACCCGCGCTAATGGGGTTTTCGTCTGCCTGGGTTCACTGGACTAACATGGGTGCGCTACACTCGCGCTAATGCCCGCGCTAATGGACTTTCATTACGTTCCAAAGCATTTTCCTCCTTTGATTCACCCATCAAATATCCCACGGGGCTTTTCTTCTTCAATTTCGCTCAAATCACCATCCCAAGTTCTCAATAGTGCATTTAGCTCATGCGAAACACAAAAATCACAATTAGAGCCAATTATCATCATTTAATAATCTTAAGACAGTGAAGCATCATTAAGTTAGAGCATAAACATACGCTAAACTACGTGAATTTAGCCTGTTATCACCACATGTACAAGTCATAAACATGAAGTGAAGCTGCTCACGACCTCAAATCGCTGAACAACGAGATCAAGCATGAGTACATGGGTAGGTATCACAAAGTTACCCGACCTCTCTCGGGAACGTTCATCGCGCTGGTGGTCAGTACATTCCATACGCCGGGAAGCACGAGGCACTGGTATGTTATTTGTTATACTTACTTATAATGTAACATTATCCTTCCGTAATTAATATTTTATATGTTATGCAGGCTATTAGCTTACACCAGTTCTACCAGTTGGGATTATAGATGCTACAACATACATGCGAGGGATGGGCACTTAAGATACGAGGCTGCTTAAGTGCCACTCGAGGAGTACCATCATGGGCCACAAGTAACCCGTGAATATGGTAGATGTGGAAGGTGTGGCCAGAGAGAAAGGGGTGTCCCACGTGGTCGGCGAGGACGGAGTCCCAAGAAAGGGGGCGTTGAGGCACTCGTGGAGGATATTAGAGATGATCAGTCGGTTGACTACCCTGAGCCACTCGATGCTCTTTGTGATATACCGTCATTCAGCCTTCAGTTGTCGCTAGGGACTTCACATGTGACCCCGTCAGCTCCAGTGTTGATAGCGGGCATGACCATTACGCAACAAGATTGGGTTTAGTATTTTCCTGATCGTCCAGCGCCATCGACGGTTGCTGCTGATCGTCCGATACGAAAGGTGAATAGTGGGCAACGACCAAGTTATGGAACATCATAGAGGGTTGCTGAGGATATTTTATGAACACACAGGGATACATCACATCGGGGTGAGTGTTATAGCCTTCATCTACTCCAACGCACCTCGATATTCCGGCAAAGCATTGTGTCGCTACTCATGCGCAGGTTTGTTTATGTTACTATTTGTGATGACCCAAGGGGTCATTTTATGAAGTTAGACTCCGTTCTAGGCTTAATAGTCCTAAAAAGGTTAATTTTAAATACATTAATTTGTGTGCGCAGTCCGGGTGTGAAACCGAAAAGCTTTTATGTTAAAATATGAGAAATAGTAATTTCTAAAGTTAAAATTTGATTATAGTTGACCTTGGTCAACATTTTGAGTAAACGGACCCGGATCTGTATTTCGACGATCCCAGGAGGTGCGCAGTAAAATATGGGACTCGGGCGTATGCCCAGAAATGAATTCCGAGGTCCCAAGCCTTAGAAATCAATTTTTGAATGAAATTATGTTGCTGAAATATTTATGAAATAAAGAAAAGAATTAATGTTTGAAATTATTGGTATCGGGCTCGTATTTTGGTTCCGGAGCTCGGTACAGTTTTGTTATGATATTTAGGCCTTGCATGTGAAATTTGGTAAAAACGAAGTTCGTTTGACGTGATTCAGACATCCGGTTGAAACGTTATGACCTACAAGTGTTCTTGAGGAAAATAATGAGTTTTGAGGTTTAATTCATAGTTTTACATGTTATTTTCATGATTTAATCGCACGAGCAAACCCGTATGATGATTTTAGACTTGCGTGCATGTTTATTTTAGAGCCCCGACGGCTCGGGTGAGTTTCAAATAGGTTTGAGTTTATGTTGCGCTCGTTCTTTCTTATGCTCCGACGTCATTTCTTCAAGCATAAATGATATCATATTGAACAAATGAGCTTCTACTTCTGTTTTAAATGAAGCATTAGATCTGTATCGTAATTACGGACCCGTAGCAAAGAGATTCATCAAATTTGGACATCGTACGAGGATTTTATGATAATTTTACAAAGGTTGCCATATTTTCAGGTTAATTACGAAATTGTCATTGACGGCGTATTAAAAATCTGCATTATTTGCAAATATTAAAACATACATATCTCCTTCATTATAAGGTAAAATAGAGTGATTTAAAAGCCTAACTTGACTAGAATTTAACAAGGAATCCATTGGAGACATAAAAATCGAGTTTCGGGATCGTTTGGCACGAGAAACGAGGTAGAATAGCTGACAGAAAATATATATAAAACGAGCAGACTTCTTCTTCTTCTTCTTCTTCAAATTTTCGAACCCCACAACCTTAGGAACGAATTTCTTCACCAAATATCTTCCCCAAATCTAAGGTAATCAATTCTAAACTTTACTCTTTCAATTACTCTTTATTTTTCATCACTTTAATCAAAAACTAAGAATTTTCATGGTAAAAATCGAGGGTTTGTGTAGAATTAGAAAATTTTGTAAAAGTCGAATCTTTACCTCGAATTGAGGTCAGATTTTGAAACTAAATGTATATTTGGGTTCGTGGGTGAATGGGTAAACGTAATTTGGTCCGAACCCCGAGTTTAGACCGCGGGCCCGAGTCGGGTTTTCACTTTTTTATATATAGAAAACTTAGGAAAAATTATAATTTTCAATAAAGTTAGTTCCTTTAGACTTAATTAATGATATTGAGTTAATTATGATTAGATTCGAGCAAGTTAGAGCAAGATTCTAAAGGAAAAGTTGTAATTGAGTAGTGAATGGCATGCAGAATTGAGGTAAGTGTTTGGTCTAACTTTGACTTGAGGGAATAGGAATCCCCACTTATTTGCTATGTGAAATGCATGGGCGTGTGTATAGGTGAGGTGACGAGTATCTATGCACCACACAATTTGCCTGATAAATAT
Organism: Nicotiana undulata; assembly: GCA_005239495.1. Lineage (NCBI taxonomy): Eukaryota > Viridiplantae > Streptophyta > Magnoliopsida > Solanales > Solanaceae > Nicotiana > Nicotiana undulata. The sequence continues at coordinate 2,575 of ML248579.1, read as the reverse complement.
GATCCATTTCCCGTTCCCAACTTAATTAATGATTGCCTTAATTGTTCTTTGTTCATTATTGTTTCTATGACAAGTTGACTTTGTTATTTTGTTGTTAAATATTACTTTGGTTATTTTGGAAAGAGTATTGTTTGTTTATTTGGTTCTCTTGTGGTACAAAACGGTTGTGTATATATATATATATATATATATATATATATATATATATATATATATATATATATTTATGTTCCTGTTGATTTCATTTTTTATAATATTGAGGAAGTTATAAGAATTGCCGTTTAATTGTTTTATGATTGTTGAGGTTTAGTGGTTGTCTGGTTACAATTGATTGTTGCCAATTGTTGTGGCAAGTGTATTAAAAGTGTTGGTTGTTCTCTTGATTTTATCATGGTACATAAAGATTGAGCTGTGCTGACAACGTTACGGTGTTTACATATATTCTGGTTGGTTGAAATGATATTGGTTGAAGCTTACGAGCTATACTGTTTTCTGTTTGAAATTGTGGAAATAAAAGTATTGTGAAAGGCTAGGTCTGAATTGTGAAATTTATGAATAAATTGATATGATATGTCTGGTGGGAGCGGGTTGCACACCACAACAAGGAGTAATAATGGTGGACATGTGGGATCGGGTTGCACGCCGCAACAGGAGGAATAAGGGTGATATATTTAGGGATGAACAATAAGGGTGGACAGGTGGGAGCGGGTTGCATGCCGCAACAAGGAGCGATAAGGAACATTTACATTTTTTTACTGATTTTCAAAGAAAAACAAAGATTTTAAAACTTACTATTTTTCATATTTTGGCACTACTTTTATTTAAAGTTAAAGTTTTGAAATTTGGAAACTTATTTGAGAATTGGTTATGGCTGAGGCCTGGAAAAGGCGGCTAAGTTATTTCATTGTTGTTGCAGTACTTAATTATTTATTTCGATTTCCTTCTTGCTTTATATTTATGGTCTCAGTTATATTTTCTTGTTCGTGTAAAATTATTTTATTGCGTTATTGTATATATTATTGTCACATGTCATATGTTGTTAATGCCCCGCCATAGCTCCGTCACTACTTCATCGAGGTTAGGCTCGACACTTACTCAGTACATGGGGTCGGTTGTACTGATACTACACTCTGCACTCTTTTGTGCAGATCCAGGTATCGACCATCAATAGAGATATTTAGAGCGGCTATTCATTTATTCGAGACACGAAGTATATCTGCCGGCGTTCGCAGATCCCGAGAGTCTTCTCCTATTTTTATAAAACTGTTTTATATTTAGAACAATTACATTATTTCTTTCAGCCCATTATTTGTAGTATTATTTAGTAGTTCGTGAATTGTGACACCAGACCATGGGGTAGTTCTAGAGTTACTTATATAATTAGTTCGTGGCTCGGTTTATTTAAGTGTTTATTATTTTATGTTTGGAATTATTCATTGAAAGTCAGTAACTTAAGTTTATTTTATAATTGTTTATTATGTTTAAATGGATAATGAACTCTAACATTGGCTTGCCTAGCAAGTGTGGTGTTAGGCGTCATCACGATCCCTAAGGTTGGAAATTTTGGGTCGTGACACTATTATCTCAATTTGTTTTTATCTTATAGATTAGTCAGTAATATCTAAAGTGTTTATATTATTTTAAAGATTTCTTCGCCGCCCATCACGAAGGCCACATTGTGCTATACTAACTTGTCGAAGAAGGATGATCTTATTTCGGGAGCCTGCAAAGACCATGGTATGACTATTTTTTTTTGCTAACACGCACGTTAGTATTTTATATTTCATATACAAAAATATCTTATTATTCCGTAGGTTATTGATGGTCTAACGACCGCTTCTACCGAGCCTGCCAGCCTTACTGACGATCATGTTGTGGCGCATCCTCTGATAAAGAAGAGACGTGATGAGAATGATCTTGATAGTGTAGCCGGGCGGGATGAGATACACCTCAGTCCAGCCAATGATTTAAAGCATACAAGTTGTGGGACTCATTGATATGTATTATGAGTTGTATATATGACATTAAATATATAATAACAAAATTATTGATGTTTTACAAATTTTGCGCATGTGTTTTTATTTTTCGGGTTATTTATTAGTTTAACACTAGAACACAAAAAAATAATACAGCTTAACATAAATTTAAATTCGTTAACAATTAAAGATAATAGATATAATGCATATTATTGACACACTACGTTTCGCGTTCTAATGATTCTTTAGGGTACAAATGGTGCAACTTTTCAGGTCGGCAATTTTTTTAGGTCGACATAACAACACATATAATGCATATTGGTGATGCGCTACGTTTAACATAAAAGTTCGTGCAATTTAATTCTTTTTAAGTTAAACCAACATTCCAGTATTTAAAAACCATTTCAAGAACCATTACAACATCCATTTCAAAAATTCCACTAACATTTAATAATTGGTTTAAGAAGAGGCAAAAAGGTGAAGGTAGCTCGATAGACCCACATGGAACACGTCATAAAACAATTGTCACGACCCAGATTCCCACCCTTCAGGCCGTGACTGCGCCTAACGTTGAACCCGCTAGGCCAGCCAACGTATAA
>ML248578.1:0-31833 GCA_005239495.1 Nicotiana undulata | reverse complement strand
CACAACCCATTGTCCAAGAGTACTAGACTGGGAAACACAAGCAAAAGAATTATCAGCAACAGAAGTATCAGTCTGAGCTACAGATGTCACTTGTGGAGATGTCTGCTTACTTGCGCGGTACTGAAGGAACTCATTATACTCCCCTTCAGATAAAGAAAGTCTCTGGTTACCTGTGGTCTCGGTCTGAGCAACATAAGCATTTTTGGGTGAACGACCATGTAAAGAATAGCACACGTCACAAGTGTGTCCAAGTTTATGACAATAAGAGCACTTGGGTCGAGGCCTTCCAAAACGACCTCCTCCTCGTCTATTCTCCATAGGTTGAGATGCCCGATTGTCCACTGACTGGGATACAAGAATAGATGAGTCAAGTGACAGGGATGAGCTTACCGGGTGACTTGGTGTTGCTGCAAGGCGAAGTAATCGAGAGAATAATTTATCAATTGTGGGGACAGTCGGACTAGCCAAAATCTGATCGCGTACTGAGTCAAGATCATTAGGAAGTCCAGCAAGGGTAAGAACGAGAAACATCTTTTGTCGCTGCTCTTGTTGCTTCTCAACACTAGCAGAAACAGGCATCAACTTCTCAAATTCCTCCATGACTGCCTGTACTTGTCCCAAGTAAGTAGACATATCTAATTCACGTTTCTTTAAATTTGTCAACCGCGATATTACATCATAGAAACGAGATATGTCATTAGTGTATAAAGTTCGAGCCTTTTCCCAAACCAAATAACATGTCTGGAATGGACGAAACAAAGGCATCAACTTGGAATCAATAGATCTCCACAGAATACTGCATAATTGAGCATCGATCTTCTCCCAGTGTGCTTTAACCTTTTCATCTCCTTCGCTAGTCCTCTTGATTAGATGATCTTGAACACCCTGACCTTTACACCACATCTCGACAGATGAAGCCCAAGCTAAGTAGTTTGAACCTCCCATTAAAGGTTCTGAGGTAATCATAATACCGGAACTGCCAGAGCCCGGATTTTTTGACCCGAAAACATCAACTCCAAAAGACATCCTGAATAGACGAGAGGTCTATAAAATTACACCCAAATAATAGAAAGAACCAATTGGAAATTCCCTGAAATAGACGAGGGGAACACTGTATCCGCCGAAAAAGGACTATAGTTGCCGAAAAACTTTCAAAGTACTCGGAATCGAAAAATAAAGGCACGGATAGGGTCGGAAACACTGTGGGGATAGGCTGCCCTGAAGAAGCTCAGCCAAAAAATGGCCGGAAGTGAGCACACGCGCCGGCGCGTGGGGGTCACGCGCGACCGGAGGAAAAGCTGCTGCCGGCGCGTGGCGGTGGGGCTGCCGGAGATTTTTTTTCAGGGTAGGTCGCGGGAGGCCGATCTACCTAGTGGTGGTGTTGGATTTTGCACAACACTGATAAAAAATGGCTTTTGACTGCGGCAAACCTGTGTTCGCCGGAAAAAATTCCGGTTGATTGAATTTTTTTTTTCCCCGGAGTCGTTGGAATTGATGCACAACGATAAAACTCTCACAATAGCTCTGATACCATGTGAGAAAACACGGGAGAAAAATAATATCTTATTATTTTCAATGATACAATGAGCCCTATATATATAGATATTACATGTCCTACTCCTAGTACACATAGGATTAGGGTTAGGGTTATTTACTCCTATTTGACTACTTAACTAACAGGTTTTAAGGAAGCACATACTTAATATTACCTACTACTGGGGAGGTATAAGCGGTTTGAAATATTATAACAACTGCATGCGCTATTTGAGATACTATAACAAGTAACACTGTTGCTAATAATAAATTGGAAAACAAAATTACTTACATAAGGCACACATTAAATACTATTTTCCTTTCACAGCGATTTGAGGCCAAGACCTTATCGTTCTTGGACCTTAGTTTTTCCAATTAAGCTACCTATCATTGGCTCTATGCAATCTATTGATTTCAGTAGCTACAAACCATATCCGCAATTAAGGTCAAGATGATATGGAGTACTTGCCCCCCAGGGCTTTGGTCTAGTGGTAAGAGTGCAACAAGTGATGTGTGGGTTACATGCACATCATGGGTTCGATGGGTTCGAATCCTTGATGTTGGGGTTCGAAAGAGTCTATTCACACAAAAAGGAACAATCTTGTAGCACCCAAGGGTGTAAGGTAGCGTTCAATGAAGTGGGTTAAAATCTTGGAGACTAGGGTTCAAACCTCAACCTAGATAAAAAATGCTATGTGATATCTACCTATATGCCTAAGCTTTAGTGGACTGAGTTACCCGGTACCTGTTTGGGAGGTTGCAGGTACCTTTGGAATAGTCGAGATGTGACAAGTTTTGCTTTGACACCGTCATTATCAACAACAACAACAACATACCAGTGTAATCCCACAAATGGAGTCTGGGGAGGGTAGTATATACGCAGACCTTACCCCTACCTTCAAGAAAGTAGATAGGTTGTTTGCGGAAGACCCTTGGCTTAGGAAAGATAAAAGAAAGAGTAGCAACAAGCACACCAATTAGAAAACCAAAGCTAAAAAAATACAAAGATACAAAACTATAACTAAGTACTACAATAAGTAGGCCGAAAAGAAAGCAGCAACAAGTAATCACAGAAGTCAAGAAATACGAAAATACATAAATAACACTAACTCATGTACTAAAGCTACTGCTACAGACAAGCTACGCGCCCTATAAAAAAGTTAGAAAATAAAAAGATCAATCTTGTAATGATCAATTTAGCATTATAAGAAGTGTCTCTTCAGTTTATTGCAGGTCTCTTACACATCGTGGTTTCTCGATGCATTTAATTACGCAATTGCAACCAACATGGATGTTCTGAATTTGAGCATAGGTGGACCTGATTATTTGGATCTCCCTTTTGTGGAAAAGGTGACGTCACTTATCTATTGGTTTATATCTTTATTGTTTTTATGTGGTACGAATTTGGATTGCATTTTGTCTACAGCATAGGCATCGAAATGATCTTGCTTTTGTTCCATAAATCCACATAATTATTGTCTAAGTTTCTGTATAGTATGTGGTGTCGGAAGTATTAGAAGTTTGATTATATTTGGCAGCATGTAATCTTAAACTTCTTATGTAGTGCATGGATTTTACTTAGCTTTCTTGAGCTTAATGGGGCATTTGTTTCATGAGATCTATTAATTTTGCAAGCTGAACTATGTCATGTCTTAAACACAAGGGTTGTATATTATATCTAGTACTCAATTTTGTAAAAGAGATTCGGAGTTGTTTAAGCGAAATTAACGTTACTTTCAGCAGGGCCTGAAACGACATTAGCAGAACTTTTCACCTTTATATTGATGAGATGTACAACAACACGAATAATTACTCCTTAATTCCAAGCTAGCTGGGTTGGCTAATGAATCCTCGTCATCCATTCTGCTCCATTTGGAGTCATCAAAGATTCAGTAGTTTGGATATCCATAAATCTAGAGGTTCTTTTTCTACTGACATACAAATTTCAGAAGTGTAAAATATTCCTAGTAGAAAATGGACCTAAAGTAAGTGCACTAGCATGACTACACCTTGATTCTTAGTAGTCGATATCGCGTATAACGGACTTTTGCTTCTGTTTTGAGTCTGTAGAATTCAACGAGATTATAGGTCTTTTGGGACAACTTCCTTCCACGTGATTTTTGGTATACATCTCTTTTAGCATCTTCAATCATCATGGTTTCCATCTAAGGACCAGTGCCTTTGGAGGTTTATTTAGGACATGATGAGATCATCTCAAACGACATTCTCATTTTATCCTGTATGTTCTGTCAGATGTGATCATTTCTTATCTTGTGAAACTTGTATAATACCCATCTTGCATATGCATTTTTTTTATGCTCATATCTTTAATACGAAGCTAAACATTTACTCCGATATAAACTTGTCTTTCACTTTGATAGGTATCCTCTTGTCACATAACCTTCCGTAGTGCTCCTCCATTACAACCAATTCTATTCAAATTTGATGTGATATCTTCATGGATCATACTAATTTCATGAGAAATTGAGCCTAGATATCTGAATTGTGTGCATTTTAGGTATGAGAATCTTATCTAATCTTACCTCAACTTCACTCTTGTCATGCTTGCTAAATTTAACAACAACAACAACGACCCAGTGGAATCTCACAAGCGGGGTCTGGGGAGGGTAGTGTGTACGCAGACCTTACCCCTACTCCGGAGGAGTAGAGAGGCTGTCTCCGATAGACCTCGACTCACGACAATGGTAAAGGACAGTGGAGCAGTAACATCAAAAGAAGTCAGAAATGCTTGCTAAACTTATCATGCATATATTCAGTCTTACTTCTACTTGTCTTAAAAACTTACTCTCTGGAGTCTCTCTTCATAGTTGCTTTATATTGATGGACCTAATCAATATTTTTCGCTAGGTTTGGGAGCTTACTGCAAACAATATTATCATGGTTTCTGCTATTGGAAATGATGGACCACTTTATGGTAGATCAAAGTGATGTTATTGGTGTTGGTGCCATTGATCAAAGTAACCATTTAGCCTCATTTTCTTCACGTGGAATGAGTACCTGGGAGATTCCTCATGGGTATCCTGTCTTGCTCCTTTCGTTGCTATGTATTACTCTTTGTAGTGGAGTGTATAGTCTTTATACAGACTATTCCCTTATTTTTCTGCCCTCTCCTTCTCTTTATTAAAGTTGTGTTCTATTATAATGAATGTGTTGGATGTACCAGCTTCATTTAAAAAAGATGCCTTTAATAATCAGCTCTTCTGAAACAAACTAGCATTCTATGAGCTTTATTCTATCCATGGTTGTGATGTTTCGAGTAAAATTCTGCTGAGTGGAAAATGATGGGTGAAAATGGCAAAAACTTTGTGGATGAATAGGAGCCTGACATCTGTTGAATGCCTCTTGTACAATCCACTCAGCTTCTAAGGAAAAAAAGAAAAGGAAGAAAGATGAACCTTAAACATGAAATAGAAAAAAGTCACAATTAAGTTCTTTGCTTCTTCTTTTTTTCTGAAAAAGAATAAGTTCAAAATTATGGTTCTTTGCTTCATTTTTGTTTTCTTTCTTTTTGTTTTAATATTTTAAGATCTTTCTTTATAATAACAGTTAAATAATTACACTTGTCCATCAAACCATAGATTCTTAACCATACTGTGCCTTGACAGTTATGGTCGTGTAAAGCCAGACATTGTTGCATATGGGCGTGAGATTATGAGATCCAAAATCAGCACAGGTTGTAAAAGATTATCCGGTACAAGTGTGGCGAGTCCCGTTGTTGCTGGCATAGTATGCCTCCTTGCTAGTATCATACCTGAAAGCAAGCGAAAGGACATTCTAAATCCAGCTAGTGTCAAACAAGCGCTGGTTGAGGGGGCGGCAAAGCTTTCTGGTCCCAACTTATATGAGCAGGGTGCTGGAAGGGTTAATTTGTGAGTTTTTGTATTTATTCCTGCTGTCAAAGATATTTAGTGCATAGTTATATTTTGTCAACCTTCAACGTGAATGACAGGTTGGAGTCCTATGAAATTTTGAAGAGCTATAAACCTCGAGCAAGCATCTTTCCCAGTGTTCTTGATTACACTGATTGCCCTTACTCTTGGCCATTTTGCCGTCAACCACTTTATGCGGGTGCAATGCCAGGTATCTTTAATGCCACTATTTTAAATGGAATGGGTGTAATTGGTCACGTCGAGGGCTCACCTACATGGCATCCTTCCAATGATGAAGGTAACCTTCTTAGCATCCGTTTTACTTATTCAAATATCATTTGGCCTTGGAGTGGTTATCTAGCACTACACATGCATATCAAAGAAGAAGGGGCTCAGTTTTTAGGAGAAATTGAAGGCAACGTAACTGTCAAAATCTACAGCCCGCCAGCTGTAGGAGAAAGGAGTCGTCGAAGTAGCACATGTGTCCTGCACTTGAAACTGCAAGTGATTCCTACTCCACAAAGATCTGCACGGATATTATGGGATCAATTTCACAATATCAAGTATCCACCTGGTTATATTCCGTTAGACTCCTTGGATGTTAGGAATGACATGCTTGACTGGCATGGAGATCACCTGCATACAAATTTTCATTCACAGTTCGATATGCTAAGAGATGCTGGATACTATATCGAAACTCTTGGCTCCCCTCTTACGTGTTTTGATGCAAAGCAGTATGGGACGCTTCTCCTGGTGGATCTCGAGGATGAGTACTTCCCTGAAGAGATCAAGAAGTTAAGAGATGACGTCATTATTTCAGGTCTTGGTCTAGCTGTATTTGCTGACTGGTATAATGTGAATGCAATGGTAAAGATGAGGTTCTTTGATGGTAATACCCATAGCTGGTGGACACCAGTAACTAGAGGTGCCAATGTTCCTGCCCTGAATGATCTTTTGGCTACCTTTGGGATTGCATTTGGTGATAAAATTCTGAATGGTGATTTTGTCCTCTCCAATAAACAAAATCAGTATGCATCTGGGACTGATATTTTGAATTTCCCAAGTGGTGGATACTTGCACCGCTTCCCCTTCCTGGATAGATCAGACAGCAGGGCCACTCAGAGCATGACTAAGGTGAGCTAAGAAGACTGTTCATAATAAGTTTTTCCTATCCCTCGCCTTTAGGTTCGTAGAAGCCACAAGATTCTTTAGTAAGAGTTAGATGACACTGTCAAAACTTCTCTCTTTTAGCTTATCCCTGAACTGATATTGAGTATCTCTTTGAGGCTGTAGTGTTTTAGGGTACTCTAATCCAGTGCTGAAGCACTTTGAAGTGAGTTAGCTTTCCGTAAGCGTGTGTATGTAATTTTCTATTGTCTTTTTTCTTCTTTCCATTCTAAACCAGATTAAACACAATGTGTTACAGTTAGTCCAACCCCCTTCCGCTACTGTCTGCCTCTCTAAGTTGTGTTCTAGAAATCCACTTTATTTCATAAAGCGTTGATAATTGTACTGCTATTTTGGTGGGTAACTGAAGGGAAGTATGCTTTTTGTTATGACGTAGAATTGTACTTCAATCTTCAATATCTTAAACAAATAATTGTCAATTGTTGCTTGCTTTAAATTGCACAAAAGTACACTGGGAATAATATACATTATCCAATAAAGATTATGCAATAATATTAGCATTCCTATCAATTTTCTAGGCAGTAGTTGAGCTGCCTATCTAACTCAATATATTTTATGAATGCAGATAGTTTCACCTATTCTTGGTCTTTTGGAGGTTGGTGGGGGTCGAGTTGCAGTATATGGGGACTCAAACTGTTTGGACAGCAGCCATATGGTTACCGATTGTTATTGGCTTCTGAAGAAAATATTAGATTTTACTAGCAGAAATAAAAAAGATCCTGTACTTTTCTCAGGTTCAGTTAGACAAAATACACCATTATATGTTGATAAGAACAAGCTACCATCCCGTAGAACAGATGTGAATTTTTCTATGTATTCTAGTGTTGTCGGAAAGGAATTGATCTGCGGGCGCGACTCAAGATTTGAAGTATGGGGAACTAAGGGTTACAATTTGCAAGCCAGGGGAAAGAACCGCAAATTGCCCGCCTATCCTGTCAATGACTTGGGTAGAGGTCTAAATTCTACTGTTGAAACACCGGTTTGGTTAATATCTAATTCAGCTCATACGAACGGCGACTCTCTTGGGAACAAGTACTGGGGTTCATTCTACAAGGATGATGTAAGAACTTTTAGTAATCACTAGTCATTTGCTTATGAAACCTCTTTTAAACAGATATAATAGCTTGTTTCATTTTTCCTGAACTGCAGATTGACATGCCGCTTCTGGTTGTTAGTCACTGGTTTGTGCCGGCAACTGTTGCCATAATTGGTTAGTGCTACATTTCTAGTTTTCTATATTTGATGAATGCACACAGTTCTCTTATTCAGTCATTATTCTTATGAAACTTTTGTCAATACTATTAGGTCTGTTCCTCTTATTTTGCCGCATGCAAAAGCCCGGGAGGAGGAGAAGATCTAGCTCAGATCGTTCTACTAATTTATAGTCCTAATTTGACAAGGATAGTATTTTTTATGTGCTCTCTCTGGCAGGTTTTGTGATACTATTTAACGTTACATGTATCGACAATACAAGCTAACTAAATATAGCTGATTGTTATAGGTCAAATTTTTTTGTACATTATCATTGCATATAACATGAGCTTTTTGTGATGTTAGATATTCAACATTCTTCACTTATTAGATCAATTCCTAGGTATTGTTGTAGTCAGGTGCTTTGGGAGGAGGGAGATAAATGGATTTATAAGATGCAGTAGTGAATCACCAAATATTTTATAGCCTAACTCTCTTATTGGAAAAATGATAAAAAGTTTAGGCGTGTAATTTTTTTTTTTAATTATTGGAAGTTTTTTCAAGAAACTTGCTTGATTATAATTTGCCAGATTATTTATTATATTTATTTTGACAAGATGGGTTGCTATGACGGTAAGCACCCTTCACTTCCAACCAAGAGGTTGTGAGTTCGAGTCACCCCAAAAGCAAGGTGGGAAGTTCTTGGAGGGAAAGATGTCTAGGATCTATTGGAAACAACCTTATATTGTTTTATTTTGAATCTTTCTAGATGAAGAAGTGTTTTGAGAAAAAAAGTCGCACCAAAAGATTAATTTGCACTCACAAATCACTTTAAAACATCACAAAAATAACACTATCCACACATCTTTTAACAAGCTTAAAAAAAAAAAAAAAAAGATCTCCAAAAATTAGGGAGAAATTAAAAAATAGTCAGATTTACAAGTGGTCATTCATAATTAGTCACAGTTTTAAAAGTAATTGAAATTTAGTCATTTTTCATGTAAAGATAAATTTGAATGAAAATACTATTCTAACTACAAAAAATACTCCAATATAATATAATGTAGTTCCAGTATAATATACTGGTCCAGCATAATATACTGAAACTTTTCACGTGTTAAAGTTCTAGCATAATATGCTCTGGCGAAGCTAGAAATTTTTTCAAAGGTGTTCAAATTTAAAAGAAGTGAAAAAATTTCCGACAAAGGGTGGCCAATATGTATTATATACCTCTAAAAAGTAATATTTTACCTACGTACACAGTGTAATTTTTCAACGAAGGGTGGTCAGTTGACTACCCTTAACACCATGTGGCTTCGCCACTGATAATATATTGAATATACTTATCTATGACCAATCCAAAAACTAATTAACCCGTACTATTTTTACCAAAAAATTATCCAGATGGCTTATGCCCAAAATAGAGGGCTTCATTTGCACGAATATTGCTCTCGGCGCAATATCAGAGGTTTTTTATATTTTTTTATTTTATTGAAAATATCAGTGTCAGCTTGTGAATTTCAATTTTCTCGTGCTGGCTTGTCGGGCGGAAATAATCAATTTATTGCTTATGAATTGTACATGTGACGTAACTTTAAGTATTCTTCCGATTGATTAATTTGCTTTTAACATACTTATTAAGAAAATATTAAATTCTATATAAAAATACTTAGTATGATTAAATTACCCCTAATTATACATTTAATGTAAGGAGTAAAAAAATATTTTAGAGATATATACATAAGATTATTTTATAAAAACAAATTAAATTCTTTCTTAATTACGTAATAGTGCGCTTGGAGGAGAGCAGACAAGGGCAAATTAACCATATCCACAATTGGAGAAGAACTAGCATTGAGAAGCCATCTACAGAGACCCCATTTGGTTGCTGTTGTATTTCGGCTTCACCGAGCACAATCCATTGAGAAATCTGGATCTCCAAGGAAAATTTGTTTGGTTACTTGGCTTGTAAGTGAAGACTAAATGTACTTACTGGATTGTTGGCTGCTACAAGATTGAATTCTTGAACATGTCCATCTTTGTCTTGGTTCTTGAAATAATGTGCAGGAAGATAAGCAGATGTGCTGATGCAAATCAGATAACCGAGCATCCATTAATGGATCAAAAAGAGGACGTCCCTCTTTGTTTGGTGCAGTCAACATTAAATGTAAATATGCCTCAAGTTGAAATTCAAGAAACTCAAGAATAGTGGCACTTTTGAAAATGATTGATTTTTTAAAATTGGTGAAAATCACTTGCTCTATAAATTAACTTTCCAACTTTGAAGAATAAACATTCTCTTCCTCCTTTCCTATGTAATGTCTATTTTGCTCTCACCACTTAGAATCTTCCCTTTGCTATTATACCTATTACTTGACTTTGATTGATTGAATAACGTTTAAGTTTGAAAAGATAAACAACCAACTTGATTAGATATCATGAATTATATTATTAAACAACCAATTTGTAATTACATGAATTTTTTTAAGTAATTATATGAAGAAGCTTTTATTTTGTGAGGTACAAATGTCCTATAGACAACGTTCTTGTCTTCCTTTTGTCTTAAGGTGCAATTTGACAAATATCGAAAATTACTCATGCGCTTGGGGCATTTGATAGTGCTACGCCGGGTGGTACGGCACCAGCTAAGATGATAATTTTTTTATATAGATATATTGAATTTTCTTTTAAATAAAGTTAAATATTTGATCTTGCCACTCCGCAGTCGTAAACTAGACAAAGGTGCCATGGTTGGTAGTAGGAGTGGGCATTCGATACTTCGGTTCGGTATTTCGGTATTCCGTTTCTCAATTGTGTATACCAAATACCGTACCTAAATATTTCGGTACAGTTCGGTATTTCTTATTTCGGTTCGGTTCGGTACGGTTTCGGTTTAAAATTCGGTGGTGATAAAGAACAACGAACTGCAAAAGTAAAAATACAATGTGGAACTTTTAATACAGTGCTGGAAAAGTAAAAATACGGTAATGATAAAGAACAACTAATACTTACGTGATTTCTAGCAACAAATGATCAAATGCCTTGATTTTCTAGCAACGAATTGCAATATTGATTTTTGGACCAATATTGTGTTTGTTATGCTTTGATGATAACAAACAATCAACAAAATAGTGCTTTAGCTAATTAAATAGCTTCAGACAGGTTGAACACTCTAAGGAAGCAGAATAACCCTGTACTCAAACTCAAATCACAATAACATGAACATTACATATAGCTCTAAGGAAGTACACGTCTAGCATGAACCTACAAAATGCAACAGAATACCAATTGTATTCCTTAGATATTACCTTGTACTCAAAACACAATATCAAGCTTCCTTACACTTACAGTATGCTCTAAGGAAGCTTAACAACAAAAATATTAGTATGCCAGCAAAAATACCAATTGTTCAGTTACAAATTACAGTCCAACTATCCTGTTACAAATACTAGTTACAGCCCAAATTACAGTCCACTTAACAATATGCTAAATTGCTAATTTGGAGCACTAAAATGGAGTAGAACATAACAAAAACACTGCAAATCTTTTCTCTGAAAATGGCCAACCGACAACCGAGAACGGGGCACACTTGAACCTAAACAATATATAAATCATAAGTTAGAATATTATTTTTTGATGATAATAAATAAAAACTACAAAAGTATATCACCAAACAAATAGTGTATTAAACTTATCACTCAAGTTGCAAGTTGCAACTATACATCAAGAAATGCTAGTAGTGTTTTCATTATTGTCCATATCTAAAGATAATTCGATCAAATATGTCAATGACAATGACAAATAAACAATTATGATATATTATCTTGAACTAAAATACACACAAAATATTAAAGCTTACCAAGCTCGAATTCCTCAAGATACTTCAACACTAAAAGGATTCTTCTCTTCTCTAAGCGAATCTTGAACACAAATAAGAGCTTGCACACATTTAGGAGTCAATGAACTCCTAAATGGATCAAGAATATGGCCACCAGCGCTAAATGCGCATTCCGACGCCACACTAGAAATTGGAATGGCCAACACATCACGAGCCAACTCCGAAAGAATAGGAAATCTAGGAGCATGTGTTTTTCACCAATTTAAGATATCAAATTCTTCACTAAAAGGCTCTTGTTCTTCACTAATGTATTTATCCAACTCGGATTTAGCACCTCCACTTCCATTGTCTTCCTTTTGTTTCTTCAAATTCGTCCTTATTAATGATGCAGTTATAACACTCCCACAAGATGTTTTAGATGTGTTATTAGATGAAGTAGAACTAGATGGAGATTGAGGACAGGATCCTGTTGAATACATTTTTAGATACTCTTCAAACAAAGAATTCATATAAGCATACACCTCAACATTTATTTTCTTCCCCCTTTCCTCCCCAAAAAGTTCTTCAAGTGCTCCCTCTACATATTCAAATTTATTACGTGGATCCAAGACAGAAGCAATAAAAATCATTTTATTCATTTTTTCAGGCTCACCCCAATACTTCTTGAACTTTTCTTGCATCCGCTCAGCCATTTTTCTCAAATTCTCATCCTCACTAAGTAAACACATTTTCAAATGACAATAAAGTTCAGATACATCCTCAAAATGAGCATTACAAGTAACATAACGTGAACCTGAAATTTTTTTGGCGAGCTCGTGAAATCTTGCAAGAAACTGTATCACATTCCTCACATTCACCCAATCATCAGATTCAAGAGGACTTGCACTACTACCATCTTCACTAGAACATTGAAAAGCAGAAAATTCATCATCAAAAAGATGAAACTTGTCAAAGGCCTTTTCAAAATTTTGTGTCGTATCCAACATCAAATAGATGGAATTCCACCTAGTAGGAATATCCAAACACAATGTTTTGGTACATTCTACCTTTACATGTGCACAACACTGTTTAAACTTTAAGATCGTTGTAGGCGAAGCTCTCACATACCTCACAATATCTCTAATACGTGAGACATAAGCATCAATTTCTTTCAAACCATCTTGCACAATTAGATTTAATATATGAGTCATGCACCTCACATGAAGATGTTTACCAACCCCATTTACCTCAACTTTATCAAAATGATTCCAAGCCTTGGATCTAGGTTGCATGGGTTTTCTTTTCTTAGAATCTTGAGTATCAATGGTGTTGGTGTTGCTATCTTGAGTAATAGGTAAGCTTTCACTTGAACCGGCAACACTGTTTAAACTTTCATCTGCCATCTATACAAATAGAGATAGTATAAGATTATGTGATCCTAAAATCTTGAGTAAAATCCTAAATATATATTACATGTCACTTTGAAGTCCATTTGACATTACAAAAAGATCACTTTACAATATCCAAGTTTAAGAATGATAAAGCCAAAGATATAAAATATGCGCGTTATTACGAAGAATGTGTACAGATTAATCAAAGCTACTACAAAATCAAAGAATCAAAATGTACAACTTTGAGCAAACAAACTATGAAATCTTTCAAATTCCTCTGTTCTTTCTCCTAAATTCCCGCTTATATATGACTTGATATATGCTAACATAAAAAAGATAAATATTTCTTTTTCTCAGTGTCTTTTCTTACTGCAATACTTTTTGTCACTTTTACTTCTTAATATAAACCAGAAAAATAAAAGTTCTTAATGTGTTCTTCAATATTATGTTTGTAGATAGAAATCAACAGAGTTTTATGAAAATGATTGATACAACTAAAGACCGTTTTTAAATAAAAACTAATTGTTTCATGAAGAAAGAGTAATAAAATAAGATGGAACAAAGGAGTAAAATGTCACATTTCTTGTTGCTCATTACATAAACAAGAAGCAGTAATGGTAACAATTTAAAATCCAATTTGCTAGCAATAATTTTCTACCAAAATTGCTTGAGTTATCCTTCAACGAGGTTTATTTACCCAACCATCGGTATTTAGGCATGAAATAGAGATAGTATAAGATTGCCTCTCTCTTCGGTATGTCATGTTATCAAGAACCAAGATTTCCATAACAGTCTCATGCATATAATTGATAAAAAAGAAGAAGCTAAAACAGGAAATGAAGTTCATTTATCATACAGAACCAAGCAAAAAGATAAAGACAGTATTGACAATTTAGCAATTAAGCAAAAAAAAAAAAAATGAAGTCAAACGGACAGTGTTCACAAAAAAACACAGAAACAATGGATTTTCTTCTCAGTATCAACTGATAAATCCGATTTTGTATAGGACTGAGAATACAAAGTAGTATCCGATAATTGACAGTTGATGGAGCACACAATTACTTGTTTCCATGCATTAAGAGGATAACATGGCACACAAAAATACTCAAATCATGTTTACCTAAATTCTTACAAATTCAATTTTCCTTAAACACATAAATTTATAGCCACACAGCTTTAGACTTTAGAGTGACCACACAGAAATAAAGTTCAAAACTAAAAAATAGAGACCTGATTTACAAAATATAAAAAGAAATCTCAAACAATCACAAAATAAAGATCATAGAAAATTCATATGAACCTGGCCGGACTGTTGAGCTTCGAAATAATCTAATCCAATGATTGATTGAGGAGTGAGGAGAGAGGAGTCGGAACTCGGAATCACCAATAGCACAGCAACGCGAGACGCCTGACTGAAGAATTGAAGATGAGAGAGTGAAAGTTTGGCTGCGTGGGTAAAGACTGAAGAACTGAAGATGAGAGCTAACCTAATTTGCTAATTCTATTGCTAAAAATTAAAATGGACTAACGCCCTAAGTCCTAACCTAAGAGTCTAAGACTAAGAGCACTGGGGGCCTGGGCTTGGTAGTTGGCCAGTTGGGCTTGGGTGCGGGGGGATGGGAATAAAATTTGGGCTTGGGGGCGTCTCATAGGGTTGGGCCTGGGTGGGTAGATATAGGTAGGGTAAAAAAAAAGGTCCATAAAATTTCGGTATTTTGGTATACTGAAATTTTAAAATTATAATACCGAAAACAGAACCGAAATACCGAAAATGTTACCGAATTAGACCGAAATACCGAAAAAAACCGAAACCGAAATACCGAATTAATTCAATTCGGTTCGGAATTCAGTTTTCCGGATTTTATGCCCACCCCTAGCTGGTAGACATTTTTGAAATCTTTTCTCGTGTGTAAAATTTAAGTTGGAATTTATCTTGAACCATGTCCAACATACCCTTTTCTTTGTGCGTTTTATTTCCTTTTGTCCCAGTCATATTTCTTTTCGGCTGCCTCTCAATTTTCTATTTGTCGCTTATTACTTTTTATATTTTTTTCTCTATTCTATTATTTTATATACGATCTCTAGCAAAAATACTCTAAAACTTTAAAATTATATAAAATAAGCATTTTTCTTAATATTAAAGTTATGAGTTTTCTTCTTTCAAATCCAAAAACTTGGGTCTTATGGGAATTTTGGATTGAAATCATTTTTCTTTTTCATCTTTTTTCTTATTATATCATAAAAAATTATGTAATTATATGATTCTTAAATATAATTTAAATTTCATTACTATCAAATTATGATGAAAATTTCGTAAACATTGCTTAAAATTATGAGAGTTATGATTTTGACTTTTTGGAACTTGTAGTTTATTTTATTTTATACTTATGGGGCATCATTTATTTATTGAAGATATCTTTTTAAAAAATTTCTTATTATGATCGATGTAATTCTCTTATTGAAGGTGTTATCGTACTTGTGTAAATTTATGTTTAGTATACAAAAAAGATATAATTTCCTAGTGAAAAATATTGATTTTACTTGTGATATTAGAATAAAGGTGTTATTCCTTATTTAAAATACTAATTACGGTTGTTTTTTTATATCGGAGATGTAAGTTTTATATTTGCAAATAAAAATTACTCCCTCCGTTCCAGTTTATGTGAACATATTTCCTTTTTGGTCCGTTAAAAAATATGACTCCTTTCTAAATTTGAAAACAAGTTTGGTTAAACTTACAATTCTACCATTAACGAAAAGCTTTTATAACCACACAAATACTCTAGCCCCTTTATGAATTGTTTAGGACAACAAATTCTAAAAGTCTTCATTTTTTCTTAAACTTCGTGCCCAATCAAACAACTTCACATAAATTGGAAGGGAGGGAGTATCTATTAGGTTGACCCGAATAAACTCAAATCATCCGAATAAACATTCGTAACAAATTCTGTATTAGTCACTACAAGATATACGTTCTTCAAATTCTAGATCCGCCTGACTACGTCCCGACGCGAGCCCGAAGGCAAATCCCAAGAAAGCCTTTTAAAACACTCCTAAATACTATGGGCCGAACACTTAATTCTTCATTGATTTTGTAGATACACTCAAGGCTGAAAAGAAATACTAATAGCTTAGTGTTACCTATTCTCTTGTCATATTACCAGAGTTCTCTTTCCTTCAAGCAATAATCTCTAACCATAAGAATCGCAGGTATCACACTAAAATTGTCATGTTACTGTTGGTCCTTAAATAGCACAAAAGCAACAGACACCAGATACGTTAATACGTTTAGTGTCCAATCACCACTTCCAAATGAACACAAGTATGAGAAGCTGAACATATCAAAATGATAAATCAGAGATGCGATGTTGAAGAGCAATTCATTACAAGGGCTATTCCATAAAATACTTAATACCATCTCTGTCAAAAATAACACTCTAACTAAAACAAAATTTGACAACAAAATGTGGTCAGGAAACATATGTGCAAGTAACAACTTAGGTGACTTGAGCATGTAATTTCCTTCCCACTTAGTCTCTTTCATAGTTTGGACCATCAAAGCTGAGTAGAAGATCAGACTGAACCAACAATTAAACAAAATAGTTTGTAACATGATTTCAAAACGAAAAAGCCCTTCACTGTGTAACACCAAGCCACTTTGTGAAGTTCTCGAACTCTGTATAGTCAGAATCTGAGATCATTGTCTTGTACCAAGATGTGCCTGCTGCCCTGATAGCTGATGCCTCCTCCTGTGGAACAAGAAAAGAAGAAAAAATTGAGCAACTTAGTGCACACCCAAACTCAGGCTTCACAGCCAAATACATCATTATTAAAGTACGCTATTAACTAAAGGGGGACACCAAGAATGAAACTGGATTAGAAAATGGTTCGTTTTAGGGATTTAGCTGTGGTTTTGGTGAAATTAATATTTAAACAACTAAACATTTTGAATGCTACGAATTATATTTATATTAAATTGATTGTGGAGAAAAAAATTCAGCAGTGATAAGAATAACTGAATATGTGCAATTTTTGCTCTATTGGATAACAGTTTGGCAGAGTACTGTTTTATATCAAGACTGAGACTGGATTAGAAAATGGTTTGTTTTAGGGATTTAGCTGTGGTTTTGGTGAAATTAATATTTAAACAACTAAACATTTTGAATGCTACGAACTATATTTATATTAAATTGATTGCGGAGAAAAAAATTCAGCAGTGATAAGAAAAACTGAATATGTGCAATTTTTGCTCTATTGGATAACAGTTTGGCAGAGTACTGTTTTATATCAACAGAGCTCTTGTTTCTCTTGAACAAAAGCAATATTAATTCAAAATTATGTGCAGTATGTCTACTCAGTATTAGTATTACAATTTTCACCCACATTTTGTCTTTGAGAAAAGGGCAAGTATAGGATTTTCACCCACATAAAAGACTCAAAGAATGCCCTACATTAGTGATACTTTCAACACTCTCAAAATAATTCCAGATATTCAAAGTTGTTTATCAAAAACAAAACAAAGAAAACATAAAGCAGAAAAGAAAGTTGTCTAATACATAAACAAACCAAATACAAATGGCAAAATAGATGCGTCCATTTGACAATATATATTCTGCCTCCAGTAACATAATACTGAAGATGATAGGGATTATTACTAGATTCCTAGAACTAGAAGTAGAAGAAGATGCTAAATTTTGTGAACATTAAAATAACACGCCACAATCTACAGTTGAAGTGTTAAATCAAATTTGGAAGCTAACATAATATCACAACCGATCTCTAATAAAAAGGCTGGAATTTAATCCAACAGTATCCTGCCCTTCAGGCTATCCTTTCCTAACACTTATCATCCAAACATTTTTTTTGCACACTGAACCACCAAGATCAGACAAAAATAGCATCAATATATCCCTAAGTACACATCCCAGTTCCTTACCAAAACTTATTAGCTTCCTCTTATCAGGGATAAACATACATTTAGTTATTCGAGAGGGAATCACAGAACAATCAACTAAAGCAATCAGAATGTCATTAGTGAATGGAGAAATACAACTGATAGAAAATTAGAGCAACTGCAAGAACAAACCACAAAGGTTTCTATAAATGAGTACTAGTAGCAATGCAAACTGCACAAAAGACAAACTGAATGTCCTATGTAAAGAAGACTCAACAAATTACACTGACAAACAGAAAACAAACAACAATCATCTCTAACCAAACAATCTAAACAAACTAGGACACCAGATCACGAAAGAAAACTGTGCATACATAAGTACATCTATTCAACGAGGTCTGCTAAAATTAAATCAGTTTTTAGCTTAAAGACAATCATTAACATGTTTATGTAAACAAATTAGCAACTTTTTCATATACCATCACTAAAGAGATTTAACTAGCGAACTAAAACATGAAGTTAAACTAACAACAAGAGCCAATCCTCAATCTCAAACAAGTTGGGGATGGTTATATGAATCCTCATTGATGATGTTATCTAATATACTTATTTAAGGCTAATGTTATAAAACTACACAAAATCTCAGGATATGTACTAATGTCTACAAATATAAACAAAATTTTAGAAGAATATACCTTAGTGACTTGATGCCTCTTCTTGTCAAGCTTCTCTTTCTTAGCCTTAACTCGTTGAGCCTCAGCCAAAAGAGACATTCTCCTTGCAGTCTTTGCATATGGATTAAGCTTCAGCAGCACATTCAGGTTCTTAAGTGGGTTCTTCTTCAATGTAGCCCGCTTATTAACATCCTTTTTGATTGGCTTCACAACGGACTGCACCTCATCAGAATTAATAATCCTAGCCAGATCAGCATTCGCCATTTTCGGCCTAGGCAACACATACCCCTTCTTCTTCTCAGACGCCTTATCAAATGAACCATAAATCTCATCCAATTTCTCATACGCCGATTTAGTCCATACAATAAACCTTCCCAAATGACCTCCAGGGGCAAGCTTCAGTAAATTCAACCGGTCGACATGGCAAATTTCGACTCCAGGGATGTTGCGGAACGCTTTTACTAGCTTAGCACCTTCAGTTCCGTACACAATCAGTGGACCTTTACGAGAAATGTACCTACGGTTACGCATTTTACCTTTACCTGGACGAATCGCGTGACTGTCCTTGGCTTTCTCAGCATCAGGATAAGCACCGATTTGTTTTAAAGCTTTGACAGCATTAGAAGTCTTTTCAATTCTCTCAACTGAATCCGAAACAACGAGAGGGAGCTCAGGAACTGATTCAATACGATGACCACGTGCGAGGACAAGCGAAGGAACAGCAGACGCAGCAATAGCTGAAGCTACAGCATAACGTTTTTGGTTAACGGGGATCTTACGGTGCCAACGGCGCCAGATTTTGGTCGGAGCGAACATGCGACCACCACGACACATGTTACCGAAAGCAGCTTGCCCAGCACGGTGGGTTCCACCACCGGCGACACGAGGGATACGTGAAACAGCACGTCCAGTACCCCATGACTCAGCGGAGGTTTGGTGACCGGCTTTTTTCGAAACGGCGTAAGGTTGACGAGCATTTTTGGAAATGTTGGAGTGGACATAGGTGACGACGTCGGGGCGGATCGGAGCTTTCATGACGGCGGGAAGAGGAACGGCGCCGTCAGTGGCCATGTCATTTTCGAACGATTGAACGGTGGTGGTGGGAATGGCGGCAGCTGTTGCCATTGGTAATGGCGGGGGTTAAGGGGAAGGGGAATGGCTGCTAGGGTTTTTTAAGAGTAGATGAACAGAGTGACGACTTTGAAGAGAGCTAGGTTTTCGTCCATGTATGAATATAAGTAGCACAAAGGAGCAGAAGGGTTAGAAAATGGGCCGGACTTAGATCCATTTTTGGGGCTTAAACCCATTGGATCCAATTTCCTTGCAATTTCTTTGTCTACTGACCCAATAGCCGCCCGTCCGATCACTTAAATAGAAATTGTCGATAAATGTATAATGTATCGAATAATTCATATTTAATATGTAATGTATAATCTATATATGTCTATTTTAAAAATTGAACAATAAATTCGACTGATTATTTGTATAAAGATCCCTTGTTGTTAACATTATTCCATTGTATTGTATGTATCATTAATCATTTGCACTTTGTTTCGGATTGTTGTTTTCAAATTTTAATTATGTATTGTTTAATATGGTGTTGATTGTATATACTCTATGGATATAATACGTAGATAGATTATATTGTTTGTCATGATTTAGTAATATTTTTTATTGTGTAGTTTGACTATTTAATTGTGTTGCAAGAGAATTAATAATTGTTTGGTCGAGCATCTTTTGAGGCAAAAGCAATTTTTTATGTCAAAAGTACTTTTTTAAAAAAAATTAAGGTGTTTGGCCAAGTATTTGATAGGAAAAAATGTGTTTTTTGAGGAGAACCAAAAGCATTTTTGGAGAAGCATAAAAAGTGGA
The DNA here is from genome assembly GCA_005239495.1 of Nicotiana undulata. Taxonomy (NCBI): domain Eukaryota; kingdom Viridiplantae; phylum Streptophyta; class Magnoliopsida; order Solanales; family Solanaceae; genus Nicotiana; species Nicotiana undulata. The sequence goes on along the minus strand of ML248578.1, from coordinate 11,383 downwards.
CTCTCTCCAAAAGTACCTTTTTGAAAAGCACTTTTGAGAAAAATATACTTAGAAGCAGTTTTTTAAAGCTTGTTCAAACACTAATTGCTGCTCAAAAGTAATTTTCAAATTAATTAGCTAAACACAAACTATTTCTCATAAAAAGTACTTTTGAGAAAAGCCACTTTTGAGAAAAATCACTTCTCAAAATAAGTTGATTTTGTAGATTGGTCAAACGGGCTACGAGCTTATTAAAATGTTCTTAGTTGTTGTAAATATTGAGATTGTCGAATTGCTCATAAAATAATTTAAAACAATTTCTTTTTGTTATGTTTATATGTTTTCTTATACTAAAAATTAGTATGCTCGTTTGTATCATATTAATAATCGTTATGTTGGAATCATAAGTAGTTACAGATTAATCCCAATGATTAAAAAAAATTTAAAAAATGTGAGGCTCGTAGGAAAGCTAAAATAACTAAAAGACCCCATTTCCAAGTTGAAAGAAAAACTGAATTGTTAAAATCAGTTCACACTGATATTTGTGAACTCGAAAGAATTTTAACTCGTGAAAAAAATTAGATATTTTATCAGTTTTATTGATGATTTCTCTAAGTACACATATGTCTACTTGATGAAAAATAAAAACGATGTGTTTGAAAATTTTAAAAATTATCTCCATAAGGTTGAAAATCAAATTCGGTAGAAAAATTAAAAGAACTAGAAGTGATAGAGGCCGTAAATATGAGTACAATGAATATAATTCTTTTGTTAGATCATTGGGAATAATTCATGAAACTAACCCACCTTATTCTCCTGATCAAATGTTGCGGCTGAAAGAAAAAATAGAACTTTGATAGAGTTAACTAATGCCAAGCTTATTGAGTGAAATGCACCTTTAAATTTGTGGTGTGAAGCTATTTTGATGGTATGTTATGTGTTAAATAGGATGCCTCATAAGAAAATAAATTTGACACCATTTGAGTTGTAGAAAGTTCAGAAATCAAATTTGTGTTTATCTTAGAGTTTGGAGTTGCTTAGCCTACGTTAGGCCAACAGATCCTAATATTCAAAAAATTGGTAAAAAAGTTACAACTTGTGCTTTTCTTGGTTACTAGTCCTTGGGCACACACGTTTTTCGTCTATCCCATATAATTAGTATAAAATTAAATAAATTGTATCATTTTGTATATGGATGATAAAACGCTTTGAATCGTGATTGCATTTATAAGGAAAAGAATTGCATTTAGAAATAATAACAATCTAAATATGTAAGCTAAGAAAAATAGAAGGAGAAGATAAAATGTATGAACCGTAAATGTTAGCTTAAACAAATTATTATACGCATGGGAAGTTAAAGAGCTTATCTTTGTAAAGTGAAGAATTTAGATACATATACCTTAATGAATTATTTGATAATTCCAAGTCAAGTTTATTGTTACAAACTAACTTTGTTATTAATATTGAAGGTAATATTAATATAAACTTTTAAGGGCATAAAAGTATAATAATATTGTAGGGTCATTTTGATCTTTCACATTCAGCTTTATTCTTCATGCTTATAATATAGTATTTATTTATTTATTAATATTGAAGGTATTATTAATATAACTTTTAATGGAATAAAAGTCTAATAATATTGTAGGGCCATTTTGATCTTTTACATTCAACTTTTATTCTTCATACTTATAATATAGTATGATATGATGATTCTAATAGTACAATCTATAAAAATTTAAATCTTGAAGAGAATATAATTATCGAATCAGGTGACGCTATTTTTCATGAAAATAAATCATTTGAGTCAAAAATAGCGGGGGGACAAAGAGATATAGATAATTTTTTATCTATGCATAGTTCTTCTACTTCTATTTTGCAAAATGAAGGAAATGATGCTTTTGAGTTAAAAAGAAGTAAAAGAGCTAGAATTCAAAAAAAGAAAATGGTATTGATTTTTATGTTTTTAATATTGAAAATGACCCGCTTACTTTACAAGAAGCTTTATTGTCACATGGTGCTACCTTTTGGAAAGAGGATGTAAATGATGAAATGGAGACACTAATTTCTAATAATACTTGGAAGTTGGTTGATTTACCATCAGGTTGTAAAATGATTGGGTGCAAATGGTCCCAACAAAAAAGTTAAAACCGGATGGATTCATTGACAAGTATAAAGCTAGGTTAGTTGCTAAAGGTTTTAGGCAACTTGAAGGCCTATAATTTTTTTATACTTTTTCTCCGGTAACTAGAATTATATCCATTCGACTTTTAATTGCTATTGCTACAATGTTTTATTTGCATATTCATCAAATATATGTAAAAACTGCTTTTTTAGATGAGGACTTGAATGAAGAAATTTATATGGATCAACCGAAGATTTTATAGAAGCAGACAAATAAGGTAAAGTGTGTAACTTTACTAAATCCATGTATGGCTTGAAACATGCACCTACGCAATGAAATGAAAACTTTGATTCATGCATAATTGAAAATTGTCTTAAATCAAATGAGTGCGATAAGTGCATCTGTCATAAGTCTTGGAATAATTCACATGTAATTGTTTGCTTCTATGTTGATGATTCTTCAACATGACACGCTGAGTAGCCATTTTGACATGAAAAAATTGGGTGAGGCAAATTTCATTCTTGAAATGAAGATTATCAAAACACGTGATGAAATTTTCCATGGCCATTCACATTATGTTGAGAAAATTAAGAAAAAATATAATATTATTGATTGAAAGCATGTTGTAATCTCTTTTGATTCAAGTGTTCACTCATTTCCTGTACAAAGTGACAATGATGTGATAAATCAAAAGGAATATGCTATCTTAATTGGAAGCTTGAGATCTGTGATTGATTATACCAGGCCTGATATTGCATACGCAGTAGGAGTACTTATGTCACGACCCAAACTGGAGGATCATGACATTGTACCCGGGCCATACCTGCCGAGCACCAACGTACATTTTATCTAATCCTCTTATTATCTTTAAGGGCCGACGAGATCAATATAAGTGGTAGATATGGATTATGAACGCCAAACAATGAAAGATAATGGAATGAACATGCATAACATGGGATAACAAGACTTCCAAGAACATATAAGTTAGGAGCTACCACGCTGCCATGAAAGACTATACAACAAAAATCATCTGACAAGGCATACCAAACTATACATAAGCTGACACCTGTCTATGAGCCTCTAAAGGAGCATAAGTAACGCAACATAGTCGGAACAGGGTCCCGACATACCCATAATATCTATAACAAAAATGCATATCAAAACCACGGCAAGTCCGAAAAAGGGATCTCGCCTATAACCGCTGAACTGGAAAGCCTACTGTGGTGGGGGAACTGCGTCTACCTGTCTATCAGGACATGCAGCACGACATGCAGGGTCCACAAATAAAAAGGATGTCACTACAAATAATGTACTGAGTATGTAAGGTTGGTCAATATAAATATGAACAATAATGTAAAGAGAGGTAGAGAAGATACAACCTATAGCATCTGAGTGCTTCTTAGAGACAGTAACATGAAATGCATGATGCATATGTATACATAATCTTTTAAGACATCCGCCTCTGTGGGCATCGTCATCATCATAGAACATTCGCCTCTGTGGGCATCATCATTATCATATCATACCCGGCCTCAAAGAGGACTCGGTAAACCCAACTGATCAGTAATTGCACAATAGGTGCCATACCCGGCCGACTATAGCGCGGCTCGGTAGAGTAAAATAGATACATATATATAGTGCATGAAGGACTCATTGGAATCATGTTCTGAACATTACGGAGTGACGTAAGGTCTATATTCTCCGTCCACATCATTAGGGATAACTCTTCATCGAGAATCTTATAAGAATCAGGAAGTACCAACAACATTGATAACATAAGAATAAGAGAAGCAACCTCAACATCAATTGTTCCATAAGAAGGGAAACAATGTAAGTACTGCTAGCTTCTAAGAGTAGAGTATCTTTGGAAGCTCATTCATTGCATTATGTACAATCAGAGTCGTGCAAAATAAGGAAAGGAATAGCCTCACATACCTTGTATATACTGCCCCAATCTCAAGCTATGCAATTGTCACGACTCCTTAGTCTACAATAAGAGAAACGGCACTATCGTTATCATTTAAGCGTCATAACTATTGTGTATCGACCACAACCTATTTTATGATAAAACGGACAGAACATCCCCTATATATATGACTTCACACAAGTCAAAACAATCACCAAACAGCCCAAACAACACCAATAATAATTAAATTGAGCCTCCCAAAACAGTCCATACACAAACTAATAACTTCATACATAAGACGACCAACGTAGTCGTGTCAAATGACCCGGAAATATTACGACGAATGACCAACCCACAATACTACATCTATATGTTGTTTCTACACACCCTTCCTCCTACAAAACTCCACAATACAGTAGTAAAACACACATCCCAACATCAATATAAAACAGTCCGCAAAACAGTCCGCTACAAGTGAATAACTCGAACTCACGACTTCCGATCACCGTCCCGTGATTCTTACAAGTATAAAATGAATTGCCATGAATCTACAGCACAAAAAATGGATGAAAGAGAGAAGTAAACTCACCTTACTTGTTGGATAACTCAACCCTTATCTTGGTTCTTCAAACTCTAGGGGTTACCCCCAATTTGAACTTGAAAGAGAGGGAAAATCAATTAGGGTTTGTGGATAATTTTTGGGAGGAAGTTTGCGGGGGTTTAGGTTTGGTTATTTGTGAAATATAATGAGTGATATATAGCAGGAGATAAGACTTTTAATGGGCTCTTTGGCTGACCCGAAATTTCCTCTTTTGGGGCTATCATTTAACCAAGTAGGTGACACATCTACTTGTCACCTAGCAGCTTGTGCAGTATCACAAAAAAGTCTATATCTCTCTACTCCGATGTCGTATTGATAAACGGTTTAATGCGTTGGAAACTATACTCATAGATCCTTAATTTTTTGGTAGATCACCCTGTAATTCCTAGTAGATGGGTAGAAAAGATTAATAACATTTGACCTAAAGTTTAAGTAAAACTATGAACCTAAGTTGCGACAACTCTTGTCGACTTTTGTTTCATAACTTGTTTGACTTCAAGACTATGATATGGATATTATATGATTCAAATAACTTAAAACACGACCTCTTGAGAGTATCAAGAACCCCTAGATTTACCCAAAAATACGAGTTACAACATCATTGATTCGTTTAACTTCTAATACGTGTTAATCACTCTTATACACTCTTGTATCATTTAAGATCAATAGGATTAACTTCTTATAATCTCAAAGATAATCTCTTCTCATGTTTATGTCGATTAACTTATGGCATGAGCCAACATACATGAATATGGGTTGTAACACCCTCCCCCCTTAGGAGCATTTCGTCCTCGAATGTAAGTGTTTAGGGGGAGCCTAACTCATCGTGGATTCCAAGGGAAATTTCCCGGCCCAGTTTTCCCCTATAAAATGGATACTATACAAACTTGCAAGCAGTTAAACCTAATGTATTACCTCGCAAGGATACACTAAGCATTATGGATATGTACACCATCTACATATCATCATTGTGTATTAATGAAGAGTACTCTCAAGCTATTGCTTACCTCATAGAGCTGTTTCACCTTCTAATGCGTCCTGCGTCCCCTCGGCATCCTTGTTATCTTGAATCTGGAACAAGTAAGGGTATTTAGACTTCATATGCTCTTCTTCTTCCCAAGTAATTTCTTCCCTATTCTTGTTCCTCCACAATACTTTGACGGAAGCTACATCCTTTGTTCTTAGCTTGCGGACTTGTCGATCTAATATAGCTACTGGCACTTCTTCATATGATAGATCCTCTATAACTTGTACATCTTTGATAGGGACGACTCGAGAAGGGTCTCCAATACATTTCCTCAACATAGATACATGGAATAACGGGTGGACAAATTCCAATTCAGATGGCAATTCTAACTCATAAGCAACCTGTCCAATTCGTCAAAGAATTTTGTACGGACCGATATACCATGGACTCAACTTACCATTCTTCCCAAAACGCATAACACCCTTCATCAGCGAGATCCTCAGGAAAACCCAATCACCAACCTCGAACTCCAAATCACGACGTCAGACATCAGAATAAGACTTTTGCATGCTTTCTGCCGTCCTTAGCCGCTCTTGTATCAGTTTCACCTTCTCAATGGCTTGATGAATCAAATTTGGCACATATAGTTCTGTTTCACCGACTTCGAACCATCCAAGTGGTGATCTACATCTCCTCTCATATATTGCCTCGTACGGGTCCATCTTAATACTGGAATGATAGCTATTATTGTAGGCAAATATCTATGAGTGGAAGATGGTCATCCCAATTCCCCTTAAAATCCAGAACACATGCTCGTAGCATATCTTCAAGTGTTTGAATGGTACGTTTATCATGTCTATCACTCTGTGGATGGAATGCAGTGCTGAGATTCACTTGTGTGCCTAAACCCTTCTGAAAGACCTCCAAAAGTTAGCCGCAAATTGCGCTCCTCGGTCTGATATAATAGATATCGGTACACCATGAAGCCTGACAATCTCCTTGATATACAACTTTGCATAATCTTCAGTTGTGTAAGTCGATCAACTGTCATCCATATGGAGTCAAACTTATAATAAGAGCGAGGCAATCTAGTAATGAAGTCCGTATTAATCACCTCCCATTTCCAGGTCGGAATCTCTATATTCTGAAGCAATCCAATGCGTTCTGATGTTCGATTTTTACTTGTTGACAATTAGGACATTGGGCTACAAATTCTGCAATAGTCTTCTTCATGTTATCCCACCAATACTGCTTCTTAACATCATGATACATCTTTGTCGAGCCGGGATGGATGGAATATCGGGATTGATGAATCTCAATCATAATCTTCTCTCTCAACCCTGCCACATCAGGCACACATAACCGGCCCTGGTATCTTAGTGCCCCATCTGCTCCAATCTCAAAAGCCGTAATTTTACACTGTTGAATGCTCTCTCTCAATCGTACTAAGGTAGGATCTTCATATTGTCGTGCTTTTACCTCAACTACCAAAGATGATTATGATGTATTCTGTACAGTAACCCCTCCTTCATCAGAGTCTAACAATCTAGTTCTCATATTCACTAGATGATGAAGCTCATTAGTCAACCCCTGTCTACTTGCCTCAATGTGTACCAATCTTCCCATTGACTTACGACTGAGAGCGTCTGCCACAACATTGGTTTTACCGGGATGGTGCAATAGCTCGACATCGTAATCTTTCAGTAATTCAAGCCACCTACGCTGCCTCAAATTCAACTCCTTCTGCTTGAAGATGTATTGTAAACTCTTGTGATCTGTGTAGATGTCAACATGGACGCCGTATAAGTAGTGCCGCCATATCTTTAAAGCATATATTACTGCAGCCAATTCCAAATCATGGGTCGGGTAATTCTTTTCATGCTTCTTCAATTGTCTTGATGCATAAGCAATCACCTTCCCATGTTGCATCAATACGCACCCCAAACCTATACCTAAGGCGTCACAATATACCACATAACCTTTTGTTCCTTCTGGGAGAGTGAGCACTGGTGAAGATGTCAATCGATTCTTTAACTCCTGAAAACTTCGTTCACAAGCGTCAGACCACTGGAACTTAGTAGTTTTTTGTGTTAACCTAGTCAATGGTTCTGATATAGAGGAAAACCCTTCTACAAATCGCCTATAATATCCTACTAGCCCCAGGAAGCTGCGGACTTCTGATGGAGTTGTAGGTCTCAGCCAATTCTTTACTGCATCGATCTTTTGAGTGTCGGCACTAATACCCTCGTCAGATATCACATGTCCAAGGAATGCTACTGAGTTCAGTCAGAATTCACATTTGGAGAGCTTAGCATATAACTTACGATCCTGAAGCGTCTGTAATACTATCCGCAAGTGGCTCGCATGTTCCGCCTCCGAACGAGAATACACCAAAATGTCATCAATGAATACGATCACGAACACATCAAGATAGGGCCTGAATACAGTATTCATGAGATCCATAAAAGTTGTTGGGGCATTTGTTATCCCAAACGACATCACCAAGAACTCAAAGTGCCCATATCTTCTCCAGAAGGCCGTATTTGGAATATCCTTCTCCTTAACCCTCACCCGATGATACCCTGAACGTAAGTCAATCTTGGAGAAATACTTGGCACCGTGGAGTTGGTGAAACAGGACGTCAATCCTTGGAAGTGGATACTTGTTCTTTATAGTAAACTTATTCAATTGTCGATAGTCGATACACATTCGTAACGACCCATCTTTCTTTCGCACGAATAGGACTGGCGCACCCCAAGGTGAAGTGCTAGGCCTAATGAAGCCCTTATCCAGTAAGTCCTTCAATTGCGCCTTCAACTCGCGCAACTCTGTCGGGGCCATCCTGTATGGAGGAATAGATATGGGTTGAGTGTCAGGAAATACATCAATGTTAAACTCAATCTCCCTTTCAGGAGGAAGGCCTGGAAGTTCATCTGGGAAAACATCTGGAAATTCGTTGACCACGGGGATTGATTATAGAGTAGGCGGCTTCGTCTCCGCATTCCTTACGCGAAGGAGATGATAAATGCACCATTTTGAGATCATCTTCCTTGCCTTAAGATAGGAAATACACCTACTTTTCGGCGTAGCAATGTTCCCTTTCCATTCGATGACGGGTTCATTAGGAAATTGAAACTTAACCATCTTCGTACTACAATCAACATTTGCATAGCATGAGGCCAACCAGTCCATTACCATTATCATGTCGAAATCAACCATTTCTAATTCAAATATAAATTCGCCGAGGTTTGACGACTACAAATCATCATTGTGCAACCTTTATATACCCTTCTAGCAATCACAGAATCTCCTAGCGGAGTAGATACCGCAAGTGGTTTACTTATCAATTCAGGTTCAACGCCAAACTTACTAGCCACAAAAGATGTAACATATGATAATGTAGACCCCAGATCAATCAACGCATATACATCATAAGAAAACACAGACAATATACCTGTAACAACATCCTGAGACGACTCGAGATCCTGTCGACCTACTAGAGCATAGGTTCGATTTTGAGCACCACTCGAACTCGGCACTGAACCTCTACCTATACCACTACATGTCGACTACTAAAAACCCTGTGCTGGAGGTCGAACTGATGAGGAAGAACCAGACATTGATCCAATTGGTTGAGCCATACCACCACCTTCTTTGTTAGGACAATCCCGCTTCATATGGCCAGGCTGTCCGCAAGAATAACATGCATCAAAACCTCGACGGCATAGTCCAAAGTAGGCCTTGCCACACTGATCACAACGGGGTGTTGGGAGTCTCGTCTGACTAGTATCCCTATGATACTGCGAGCCTGATGCCCGCGAACTCTGACTTGGACCAGAATAGGTAAATCAATCATACCGAGGCCTCTGAAACTGTGGAGGAGCACTAGCTACAGGCGGCGCCGAACTCCTCAAAACCTGGGTCCTAACACTACCATTGAAGTCATGAGAATACCCTATAAACCTCGCCCTCTTATACTGGCCCCTATCTTGCTCCCTATTTGCCCTTTGTTGGCGCTTACGATCCTCTAGGGTCTGAGCATAAGCCTGAATACGGGAAATATCCATGCCCTCCACCAAGGAGGCTAGCGTGCACTTATTTATCAGATGTGGTCCCAAACCATTCATGAACATATGCACCCTATCATTCATCTCGGCCACCATATGGGGAGCATACCTTGCTAAAGAATCAAACTGCATGCTATACTCTCGCACACTCATATTACCTTGTCTAAGGTTCAAGAACTTATCAGCTCTAGCTCGTCGTATCTCAACGAGCAAATAGTGACGAAGAAAGGCCTCAGAAAATTCCTTCCACGCAGCTGGAGGGGCATTCAGACCCCTAGAGCTCTCCTAACTATCATACCAGAAAACCGCTAAATCTCGTAACCGATAAGAAGCCAACTCTACTGGCTCTGTATCTGTAGCATGCATAACCCGTAGTGTACGATGAACCTGGTCAATAAAAGTCTATGTGTCCTCCTTGGGGTCTGATCCGGTAAACACTGGAGGGTCTAGATTAATAAAATCACGAACTCTCGTACTATCCGATTTATCAACAACACCAGTATTTTGCCTCTCAGCCTGAGCAGCAACCAAGCTAGTCAACAACTGCACCGCACTCCGCATATCCTGCTTTGTAGGGTCAGACGGAGGAACTGCTGGTGCTGGGTTCCTCCTAATATCCTCTGGATGGGACAGACTAGATGAGGTATGAGACGACATCTCACTCTAAGCCTCACTTTGGCCTGCTATGGCTTGAGGCACCTGACTGGTACCCTTTCCCGCAGCTATATCAAGTCGTCTACTAATCGCTTGCTTCCTAGTTGAAGGCATCACTGAAAGAAAACAAGGTTAATATTAGATACAACACTGAAAACTCAACTCTACGCACGATCTAGAATTAGGAAGAAGGTAACAACCCTAGATGTCACGTAGTCTCCTGATTATAAATGTGGCGCGCTACACATCCATAATCAAGACTCTACTAGACACGACTCATAGACAACCCCTAGGACAAATCTGCTCTGATACCAAGTTTTGTCACGACCCAAACTGGAGGATCATGACTGGTACCCGAGCCATACCTGCCGAGCACTAACGTACATTCTATCTAATCCTCTTATTATCTTTAAGGGCCGGTAAGATCAATATAAGTGGTAGATATGGATTATGAACACCAAACAATGAAAGATAATGAAATGAACATGCATAACATGGGATAACAAGACTTCCAAGAACATATAAGTTAGGAGCTACCACGTTTCCATGAAAGACTATACAACAAAAACCATCTGACAAGGCATACCAAACTATACATAAGATGGCACCTGTCTATGAGCCTTTAAAGGAGCATAAGTAATGCAACATAGTCGGAACAGGGCCCTGACATACCCATAATATCTATAAAAAATGCATAACAAGACCACGACAAGTCCGGAGAAGGGATCTCGCCTATAACCGCTGAATTGGAAAGCCTACTGTGGTGGGGGAACTGCGTCTACCTGTCTATCAGGACCTGCAACACGACATGCAGCGTCCACAAATAAAAAGGATGTCAGTACGAATAATGTACTGAGTATGTAATGCTGGTCAATATAAATATGAANTCATCATCATAGAACATTCGCCTCTGTGGGAATCATCATTATCATATCATACCCGACCTCAAAGAGGACTCGGTAAACCCAACTGATCAGTGGTTGCACAATAGGTGCCATACATGGCCGACTATAGCGCGACTCGATAGAGTAAAATAGATACATATATATATATATATATATATATATATATATATATATATATATAT